>JAJLTV010000015.1:0-258798 GCA_030568405.1 Myxozyma monticola
GCAAGTATATCTTAAGAGTATTCTGAGAATTTTTCGTCGCCATCTGTCAGACTGGTAGCTTTTCTCATGCGACCGGCCAAACAAATAGAAAAGACTCACTGCTAAGTCACGTCTCAGCGCATTATCTCTCGAGGCACTCTCCAACGGCTTCCGACCAATGTGTTCTATCAAAACGTCGACGGTCTCTTCTAAGACGGCCTCTTTAGCATCGTGCAGCAAAGGCATCAACCAAGGAAGCATATCGATTCGTATATCAGCATTCACCAGATGTTCAAGTAGTATGGGCACGATCTCGGGCCGTTTCTTTCCACTCTTAGTGATAGCGTTCTCCAACATACTTAAACATTCGCCATCGTAAGTTTGGCAAATCGCTGCGAAAATGAAATTGTCGCGTAAAAATGTCGTAAAATGGCTAGGATGTAGATCTGGAAGCATCCAACCTATAAGTCGCACAACATTTCCCTGCATTGATTGGTCTGAATGTAGATGCACACATTCATCAATTCGAACACGAATGGCATTGATTACGACCTTGAACTCAACGAGAGAGCTCAATTCATTTACATCTCGTACAAGAGGCTGTGAGTACAATCTTCCGATATGTCCAAAAATGAAATGATCTCCGCAGGAGTCAAACTCAAAACTCCAATCAATAGATTCTGCGCCATCAAGCATACTCATTGTGATAAGTCCCTCCTCATATTCGGCTTGCACTGGTAACAATGATGACTCAAAAGCATCTGCGTTGCACCGCGCAAGAGGGTTAGCATATTGCCATTTTATAACCTCCATGTTGTCTGCAGATAAAAGGAATTCGGCATCGAAATTCTGGCGCGCGTGTACCGCAAGATAAACTGCAGCCCCGTCGACGGTATCATATATATCCACTAGAAGACGCAAAATGTAGAGCTGAGCATATTTCGTCATAAGTCTATCGGGTAATGTTGAGATTGCATCACATGCAATGTTGAATGCTATACTGCGAACTGCTGGCTGCTTGACTCCTAGTTGAATGGCAGTCTCCAATAACATTGATATATCTGAAGGCTCGATAAGTGAAAGACAGAGTAGCTTTTCGTTTGAAAAAAATAAACGAAGTCCCACTAGCGTAACAAGTAATGAGTCCGACTATAGTTTGCAATCAACAACAAACTTTCACGTCATTTGAATCCAAGGTACATACTTGTTCCAGATCATAAGAGCGCCCTGCTTCATCATACGGTTCTACTGAAGAACGAGGCATGAGCTCTACAGTTTCACTTGGAAAAGGCAGTAACTGTATATATTTCCGCGTAGAGATCACACCGCAAGTCGCAATCAAAGCCTGTAGGCAGGGACTATTAGCACTGAGATATTCACCAAAAATCCTCAAAGTCCTCCTACCTCTTTCAAGAAAGCGATGTAGCCGTACATACTGTTCTTCGACGCACCGCGCATGAGAACAAACACGCGTTGAAAAACTGCGATCCATTGCTCGCTATCTCCATTTTGCGGAAGCAAAGCAGTAATTGAAGATATAGAGCTGGCTAGCTCGACCTTATATGTCACGCCCAGGGACTCAAAGTCGATCTCTGAGATAATCCCTTCGGCAGAGCTATCGTTCAGCTTAGACGGCATTAGATTCGACTGTTCTTCCGATACCGTGTAATTGATTTTATCCACAACTCCGCAAAGCCGTTAGCCCGTCACTAGAGACGCAACAGGCGTCAGACCCTTCAGTTCAACTTTGTCAAATGGCGATGTGTACGTAAAACGAGATATAGCATAGCAACGGAAGAACTGTCGACGCGATTTGCAATCGCGCGGTCGGCCCGGCGACAAGTTCAATTTTTGATTTAATGCGCTGCAGACGCGACGCTCTCGAAGGTTAAAACGACGTGCTTTTGCATCCCGCCATTGATTTGATTACAACTGCATATATCCTTATCAGTTGGCACGCCATGACTTATATGATTGAGATTTGAGTTTACTTGATGTCTCGATTCTTCCAAATACATTTTGTTTTGTAGATTTTGTGGAAGGCTCGATTCAATACAAGACACACAGCAGGGTTCTTGGTGGAAAGCGTTTTGCGTATGTCATATATATGAACCCTGAAGTCGAAAGAGGTGAGGTAAGATTATATCAAAGTGATACTCTACATGCATAGTCTGCAGATGCAACATACCACGAACCTCGGTCTTCTATACAGCCTCTAAATAGATCACCAAGAAATATAACAAAATGCAATGACCCCGTGCAAAACCAAGACTCAATAGCTCGTCAGTCGGATTCCCGATCCGTCAAGTACAATAAGCAGAATCAAAAATTATCAATTATCCGAGTGGAATATACCATAGTGCAGTGCCAAATAATCACAAATCCTCGTTATGCACTACGATCCGCAAATTCTGGACATATTTCAAAAGAGACCTAAACAGGTGGAAACCCTCCTCCGACTTCGGGTTAGCTTCCCATCGTGTTTGATACTCCGAGTAAATGCTGGCCGCCTTTGCCAAATTACCAAGCCGCAGTTCTTTATCGATTCCTCTTTGGCCAGCGATACATCTGCACAACTCCTCTTCGACTGTTAAGAAACTATAGACGACAACGTCACGCTGAGCGTCCTCACTCTCAGCCAACTCAATGAGCTGACGTAAAACGGAGAGTATAATTTGTACATCCGAGACTGGGACTGGAATGACTGACGCGAAAGAGAGGACAGCCTCATCGAGTGCCATACTAACAAGTCTTCGCTCTGACTTTGCATACGAAGTTGCGAACGTAAATGTAGGGACCAGTGCGGATATAATGCAATCGGCTATTTCTGTAGTAACGACGGTACTGATATAACAGTCCTCCTGTCTGGCGAATGCACGAACGTATGCAGAAGCGAGACGGACTACATACCACTGCATGTAGCACAAGTGCTTTGCCGATCTAGTCGCAGCCACCAGCTCCAATTTTCCACACTCTTGCTGGGAGCTGTAAGAGTTAAACTCGTTGATCTCCTCCAGTGTGCCATCACGTTTTCTTTTCGATCCTGTCTTCGCGCAAATATCTGCTGCCTGTAGAATATCTCGGGATTTCCTTTCGTCAGCCAATTCACCGCTCTTGGTGGAACTAGTTTCCTGCCCCGCAAGCGCGCTGCCTGAAATCCCAAAAACCTCCCGGATACCGCCGGTATTGCTCTGCAATTTCGTAGCCGCGAACAAAAAATTCAAAGTATCCTGGTCAATTGACTGAGAAAAGTAATAGCCCGGATTAAAAACAGAGAGTCGCAGCTTCCACAGCTCCCTGACAGAGACCTGGGTAATCAGTTCTAGAAGGACTGATCCTATGCTCGGTTCGACCTGGCCAGAATCATGAGTTTGTCTCTTTTGCACTGATTTTCTGAAAAGGAGAAGCATATTGCGACCAATCTGTAAGGCCGCGTAAAAGTCCTTATTGCCGACGGAGCCACCGGAGTATAAGGATGTCAGATTTAATAACAAAAATGACTCCACTATTGAGACCTGCACTTCCAGTCCATACTGAGATTTCTAAGAAAAGGTCAGCTAAATAGAAAAGTAATCTCGGTGTAAAACAGAGGCAGTTCTTACCAAAGTCAACATTTCGTCTAGCAGCTTAAAAGCCCGCACAACTAAATTACAATCAACCAGACGATTCATCGGCTGCAAATCATTATCTGCCACAAGCTGTTTGAGCGTCTGACTGACCAGCGTCGAGAAATAAACCGAATTCCCATCAGAATCTTTGTATTTCGCATGCGTCAAAGATAGATGTGCCCATTCATACAGGTAGCCGTTCCCAAAATTAAACGAAGGCAGACCTGCAGACGCGTTGAAGCAGGTATGTCTCAAGATGAGTTTGAGAATCTTTCGTCGCCATCTGTCAGACTGGTAGCTTTTTTGGTGCGACAGACTAAACATTTCAAGAAGACCGTTTGTAATATTGCATTTAAAGCGCACAGTTTTCTTGTCATTGTCCAACGGCTCTCGATTAATGTGTCTAATCAAAACGTCGACGGTATCCTCCAAAGCATTTTCATTGGCATCTTGCAGCGAATGTACCACGCAAAGAAGCAGCGTGCTTGGCATTTTGATATCCACCAGATGATCAAGCAGGGTGGGTACGATTTCGGGGCGGGTCTGTCCAAGCTGAGACAGAACGTACTTCGACGTTCTTATATAATCTTGCCTGTTGTATATTTGGGAAAGCGTCCTGGAAATGTAAGAGTCGCATAGAAATGCCGTGACATAGCTCGGATGTAGACCTCGGCCCAGGCAGCCTATAATTCGCAAAGCATTTTCCTCCATTGATTGGCGTGATATATCCTTCCATCCAAGCATTCGGAATACAATTGCCCGTATCACGTCCGTAAACTCAACGAGAGAGCTCGCATCAGTCATGCCTGGTTCAAGAGGCTGTGAGTACGCTTTTCCGATATATTCAAAGATATAATGATCTCCAAACATGTCAAGTTCAAATTTCCAATCGATGAATTCTGCACCATCAAGCATACCCATTGTGGTAAGTCCCTCGTCACGTTCTTCTCGCACTCTAAACAATAATGGTTTAAAGGCATCTGTGTTGCAACGCGCAAGAGGGTTAGCGTATTGCCATTTGATAACCTCTCTGTTGGCTGAAGATAACATGAACTTTTCATCAAAATTCGGACGCGTGTATATTGCAAGATAAACTGCAGCCCCGTCGATGGTATTATGCATATCCATAAGAAGGCGCAAAATATAGAGCTGCACATATTTCGTCATAAGCCAATTGGGTAGTGTTGAAATTGCATCACATACAATGTTAAATGCAGTACTCCGAACACCAGGCTGCTTGATTCCTAGTTGAATGGTAGTCTCCAATAACAAGCCTATATCTGAATAATTGATAAAATTGAATGATTTCTCATTCGAAAGAAATAAACGAAGTCCCACTAGCGTAACAAGTAAGGATGCCGACTATAGTTTACAATCAGCAACATGGATCTCGTCAGTTGCACGCAAAGTACATACCTGTTTTGGAACACCAGTACGCGCCGATAGAATGCGCGGTGCTGTTGAAAAGCCACGTTTGACCTTTACAGTTTCACTTGGAAAAGGCAGTAACTGTATGTATCTCCGCGTAGAGATCAAACCGCGAGTCACAAACAAAGCCTGCAGACATGGACTGTCAGCATTGAGATTATTCACCAAAAGTTCATTGAGTATCCTCCTACCTCTTTCAAGAAAGCGATGTAGCCGTACATGCTGTTCTTCGACGCGCCGCGCATGAGCGCAAACACGCGTTGGAATACCGCAGTCCATAGTTCGCTATCTCTGTTCCGCGGAAGCAAAGCAATAATTGAGGATATCGAGGTAGCTAGCTCGGTCTTGTCTGCCACGCATAGTGACTTGAAATTGATATCCTCCAGGGACGGCATTAGATCCGGCTATACTTCCAATGAGTTGATTTGACTAACTGGTCGCGGACTGGTGCATTTCACGCGCCACGCGCCGCTCTCGAAGTTTAACACGACGCGCTTTCGCGTGATTAATCAAATTCGATTACAGACATGCCTCAATAGTCAACACGTATACCAGCTACCACCAAGCTGCAATGACCTGCATATATCTTTAACAAATAACAAGCAAATTATAAGCTTATAACAACTAGTCAACTACTCAAACTAGTCAACTACTTAATGTTAAAAGTTACTAGTAACTAGCACGCAAATCGCAATGATTTATTAATTGAATTTGCTTGAAGATTCGACTCTTGGAAGCCTAGTTGTAATGCCACTGTACGGTGATGATGATGAAATCTCATGCAACGAGAAGTTATGGCCGACTGAAAGCGAAACAAAACATAAACACAAAATATAAAAGGCGGGGACGCGGGGTGGTCGACCGGTGACTCGACCGGTGACCACCCCTGGACAAATGTGTGTGCTGCCCGAAACGCACAAGGGCCCAAACGCAACAGTGCCAAGCGGGCCACGGCCGAAACGACACAGTGACGTTTCGGCCGCACCTTACGCACCCTAAACGAACTACCGGCCTATTTTGAGCAGACTGTACTTTACCTCGATGTGTCGACAGTGTGTCAGTGTCGTGCAAAAGATACCAGCGGTATCTCGGATCGTGTAGATGTCGAGATCTCCTGCCCCAGTTCCTTGCTGCACCATGTCCTCAACACACAGGTCATTACTCTCGATGATACCATTTGCCGGTGCCAGAATAATTTGTGTCTTTGATAAGCCGGGCTATAGCTCGTAGGCCTCGTGTTGTCCAGAGGAGCGTGTCTAGGTCCGGGTCATTCAATTCTTCAAAGGCCCGTTTCCACTGTTGGGTGAGCAGAGGGTATTTCAGTAGGATGTGCGTTGGGGTCTGGATTCCATGTCCACACCAGCAAAATTCCTCGGGACGAGGTGGTGTTCCATGTCCGCGAATGATCCGATTTATGACTGAGCTTAACGACTCGATTTTTAAGGGCCCAGGTTGAAAGTTCCGATTTCATGCCACTGTCGTCTAGAAAACCAGTTTATTTACTACAATACTCACTACAAAATGCAGACTCGACAATCCGCGCTCAATTCCCGCCAAAGAAAATCATCTTCGCAGTCGCCTCATCAAACGTGGTGTCAATAACCGCATGCCCCTCGCCATCAAACGACACCTCGATCCCATCACCATCATGCCACACACTCTGATCCACCACATGCTCAGTCACATACGAATACTTCCCCTGCAACTTCGTCGACAACGGTCTTCCAAACGAGCTCGAGAAAATCACAACCGCGCCCTTCCCAGTCTCGGCATCGATCTTTTCGTAAATCTCGGGGTTCCCGCCCGGTCTGCCGACTCGGACTGGCGCCGCTTTGGTGATGAAGTCGCGGACTTTTTTGTATTGGTCGAGGTACATGCGCATGCGTTTGACGCCCGCGGGGGATACGTCGAGTAACGCGCCCCAGATTCCGTTGTTGCCGAGGATCAGGGACCCGATGTTTGCTTTCTGGCCTTCCGCGCCTCTGTCGATTACCTTTTTGGCGCCCTTTGAGGGACCGATATAGCGGCGGTGGATTTGCCCGAGATCGTCGGTTGGCTGGGAATCGTCGGGGTAATAATGCACGAGAAACAGAACGGAGGGAACCCATTTATCGAATACCAACGGCGTGCGACATACCCAAGCTCGAGCAGGACCGGGGTGGAAAAAGAGATTCTGGTTGACTTCGTCGCTATTCACGTCCTTCTTGGGCGGGTTCGGCATGTCGAAATTCATATGATACGGGCCGTTGTTGATCAAGAAGAATTTTCCGGCGGAAAGGAATCCAAGGCCGACGAAGCGGGAGCCCTCGGTGACGTCGAAATCGATGATTGCCTCGGGAATCGCGGCACAGACTCGGTTCACGATACGGGTCATGTACAATCCGAGCTGGAACGCGTACGAGTCTGCGCGTTCTTTGGCCGAATTGGACGAGTTCCCGTGGTAATGGTTCGGATCGTTACATCCGTACTGACTGATTGCGTCCCATTTGAAGTACGTGCAACCCAAAGTCTTTGATCGCTCGATCAGCACGTCGGCGAAATCGTCCGCGTACCGACTGACAAGACACATTTGGTACGCTGGTTCGGAACCCCAGACTGCTTCTGCTTCCATCTGCTCGCCATCGAATGTCATGACGCATTCCAAATGCGATGTTGCTAGTTTGCTCGAGATGGCGGCGGACTTGGGTTCATACCATAGACCCAATTTCATGCCGTAACTGTCGAGACGCTGCTTCACGCTTTTCAAGCCATCGGGGAATTTTGCAAGGTCGACTTCCCAGTCACCCGAGGCCTTGTACCAGCCCACGTCAATCACGTAGACATCGATGCCCATCTCGTGCGCGACGTCGATCTCCTTCAGGATATGCTCGTTGTTGATGTTATCGACGAATTCACCTCCGTGCCAATGCTTCTGACGCTCCTGCATGTTCCAGGTGTTGTAGAAAATGTAGGGCTCGCGGGATCCAGAGTTGACGGTCATGTAGTTGAGGACGAATGATCTGAACGCGGTCGCGATGTCGTCCTCGGCGCCCTTGACTGCGCCAATGTCGAAGTAAATGGACTCAAAGGGCTGGACAGTGAGATCCTGGCCGTCGAGGTAGTTCCCCTTGACTGCTTCGAGCGTGACCTTGCCGTCAGCCGAAAGCTGATAAGTCAGAAATCCGTCGGGATATTGAGATCCATGCTCATAGGCAACAACAACCGCGAGATCGCCGACAGAGCCAGTGATGATTGGACCAATCACTTTGCGGCCGGTATTGAATTCCTTGACCTTCAGCGCGTTCTCGTTGAGCGCGTAGCTGTGCACGGGCTCGAGGTACTCTGACAATCTGACCTCTGTCGCGCCGGCTTCGGCAGAGAGACTGACTGACGTGTACACGAGCGCGTCTGCGCCGGAGGATTTGGTCAGATTGACGGGTCCGCTGAGCCGGTATTTGTAATGCACGATTGGGGAAGCTGAGGCGACTCTGAATTGCAATTCAAGCGTGACCGAGGGAAGCGCATCGAGAGAACCGGTGACGACGACATCGTAGGCGCCGTTTGAGAGCTTCTTGGCAGGCGAGGGCGTCCATTCGGCAACTGAGGCTACAGTGGATTTGCCATTGATCTCGAATACGGGGGGAGAGAAATCGAGAGCGGAGGAGCCGAGAACGTAGGAGAAGAGGGTGTCGGCCGAAGTCGAGAGGACTAAGGCGTAGGGCAGCGTGTCGGGCGCGACGGAGACGGAGTAGTCCACGGTCATGGTCGTACTCTTGCAGATGAGTCTTGTCTCGGTGGTCTGATAGGCTGAGTAAATGGTAGAACGAGGATGGTGGAGTGTAGGTGGCGACGAGCGGAAAGTGCAGCGGCAGAAGCTGGATGAATTATACGTCGTCCGGGAAATAGCCAGAATGGCGGGTGTGGCCGCCCGATTCTGGCTGTATCGGAGTAATGGACATGCCAGTCAAGGCGATTCAGTCGATTCGGTCAGTTCAGTCGCGACTGAGGGGTTGCGCGGATTGTTGCGTGGGGTTCCATAGCAAGTTGACAATTGTCATATATAGCAGCGCTGGAGCGGCGTCTGAAAGTTGTGGCAGGACTCTAATTCGGTTTTCCGCTCGAGTTTCCGCGCGATGCTCCGTCTTTTTTTATTCGCTCTATACCACCGTTTTTCGTTATATCGTTGTCTCTGCTCTACAGATCGCATAAACTCGCGATTTCTATTCTCAGACGCTACTTGATTGCTAATTTCTGTAACGGCTATAACATCCACTCTGCTGTTGTAATCTGAAGCTGTACTCTTGCCGACCATGAATTCTCCTCTCATCCTGCGGCTTCGCGCCGCGGCCGCACGAGCAGCGCATGGACGTGTGCGGTTCCCCGCAGTCTCGGGCCTCTCGGCCCCAGGCTGCGTCACGTCCACGGCGAGTGCCGAGTTGAGTGCACGTGTGCGAATTGTTAACAGCATGTACTATTTGTATAGACGCGGAGTCATTCTCGGGCGTGCACAAAGGGGCGGCGCTTCGAGCCCGAAGCGGCAGGCCGTAAACACAGAATGACGTCGCTCGGCGCGCGTGCGGCGCGGCCGCTTCCCCGGATTTTCGCGAACGCCTCGATGATCCGTTTACTCTGCGGTTTATGGACGGTCTGGATCCAAAATCTAGAGCCTAAGACTGGTGATTTAAGCCTATTTGGTCGTGATTTGAACCCGACCACGAGATACGAGTGGGCGTGGCTAATTGAGCGGCCTGTTTGGCCTCATGTGTCGGCTGCAAACTGACGATTGGCGAACGACCCCGCCGCACGCAAATGCCGCGCCAACCTCCGCAGCGGGGCAACTCTGACTGAGTAGAACTCCGCAGTCTGGTAAGTGTAATAGTGACTGCTTGACTCTACAGTCCACCAAGCAAATACACCGGCGAGTATAGCAAATTACTGGCTATTTACGACCTTATTCGCGTTTATTACCATGTATCGGATCAGACCAGCAAGCCGGGCCCCGCATCCCGCTCCGCACTGCTCCGCACCGCTCCGCCGTGCACACTGCCGCTACACACTACGCCCACCCCTGAGCCCCCGCCCCCTGAGCCACCGGCAACCAGTCATCGACCATCTGAGACCACCCCAGGGCCCGGCTCCGCTGCCAGCCTGTTACTTCCCGGCTGATCCCCGGCCAGGCTCTTTAGGGTGAATGACTCCATTCTGCCTGAACACATGACCCCTCCAGACCCCTCCTCCATCCCCTCATCTTTTAGACCCCGCTATATCTCCCTCGAACCCCGACCGTCTCCGTCCCATCCCGTCTCCCCCATCTCCGTGATCTCCAACCAACCCGCCCCTCCACAACATGACCGAACAACAACCCGCTGTCCCCAGCTCGGGCAAAGACCCCCAAGACATCGGCCATCTCGAGTTTGGCGACGACGACATCGACACCAAGTACACCGGCAAGAATCTGACCGAGGAAGCCAAGATCGCGACCCAGCGCGAGCACGAGCTCAGCGTTCGTGATGCTCTCAAGGCGTACCCTTGGGCCGTCTTCTGGTCGTTCATGGTCTCCATGACCATCATCATGGAAGGATACGACACCAACCTCATCGGAAGCTTTTACGCCTACCCGTCTTTCCAGAAAAAGTACGGCCAGTACTACGAGGGACTCGGCTACCAAGTCACCGGGCCCTGGCAAGTCGCCCTGTCGGACGCCCAGAGCATCGGCACCTTTTTCGGAGTACTCGCAAACGGCTACATTTCAAAGCGTTTCGGCCACAAGAAAGTCGTATTAGGAGCCTTGGTACTCATGATTGGATTCATTTTTATCTGCGTGTTTGCAAACTCGGTCCAGGTTCTATTCGCCGGTCAGCTTCTTTGTGGTATTCCATGGGGTATCTTCGCGACCATCGGTCCTGCCTACGCATCCGAGGTCTGCCCCCTTGCTCTTCGCGGATATCTCACCAGTTACATCAACCTCTGCTTTGCGACCGGCCAGTTGATCAGCGCCGGTGTACTTTTCGGACTCGAGAACATGGACAGCGAATGGTCCTTCCGTCTCCCGTTTGCGATCCAGTGGGTCTGGCCCGCGCCTCTTCTCGTCATTCTCTTCTTTGCCCCAGAATCACCCTGGTGGCTCGTTCGGAACCGCAGATACGACGACGCCGAGAAATCCGTCCGACGACTGGTCTCCCCGCGTGCTCCAATGACGCCCGCGCAGAACGTGGCAATGATGATCCACACGACCCAGCTTGAGATTGAGATGCAGGCAGGTGATTCGTATATTGATTGTTTCCGTGGCGTGGATCGTCGACGGACTGAGATTGCTTGCGTCACGTTTGCGGGTCAAGTCTTGGCTGGTTCCCAGTTTGCGTATTCTCCGACATATTTCTTTGAACAAGCCGGTATGGACACAACGCAAGCTTACAAGCTCAACATCGGCGGCACCGCGCTTGCGTTCTTCGGCACTTCATGCTCATGGATCTTGATGACCCATTTCGGCCGACGAACAATCTACACCACCGGTATGGCAGCAATGACCACCCTCCTCTTCCTCACCGGTTTCCTCTCCCTCGCACCGCAATCAAACCAAAACGCACTTTGGGCCCAAGCATCCATGTGCATTCTCTGGCTCTTTTCGTTCTCGCTTTCTGCGGGTCCCGTAGGCTGGGCCGTCCCCGCTGAAATCTCATCCACCCGACTTCGTCAAAAGACCGTTTGTCTCGCTCGAAACGCGTATTACATCGCCTCCATCATCGCGGGTGTCATCGAACCGTACATGATTAACCCGACCGAAGGTGATTGGAAAGGCAAAACCGCGTTCTTCTGGGCCGTGTCTGCGCTGATGACTTTGATTTGGGCTTGGTTCCGGTTACCGGAGAGTAAAGGCAGGACGTTTGAGGAGCTTGATGTCATGTTTGCAAAGAAGGTGCCTGCCAGGAAGTTTAAGGGATATTCGATTGATGTTTTCAATCCGGAAGAGGTCGAGATGGTGGTTAATTTGAAGAATGTCGAGGTCGCGAGGGATCCGGAGTAGAGCTTGTGATGAGTGATTGAAAGTAATGAATAGCTGGCCGTATAAGCAAATAATGAATAGCCGTATGAGAGAAGTCTGATTTGATCTGACCTAGGTCTTCCATAACTGTACTTCTAAATTGAACTCACTTCGACCGTTGTCCGCGATTGACGACCATATGCTTAGTATAACGCATACATGAAGATTCTAGTAACTAGTCTTTAGTAATTAGTCTTTACCAAATATGCGACACGAAAGCCTTGCATCATTTTAATACAAATTGCTAGTTAGTTGAATTAAATACAAATAAAAAAGAAACAGAACAAATGACAAATGACTGCGATCATAATATTTATAAATTACACGTATGCACATGAATCTGATTTCTTCATCCCGTCCATCAATTCGACCATTCCTCTTTTTTCTATCGACAAGTCTTCGGCTTTACTCATCCACCACCACCGCCACCACCACTCTAGCTGATCCGCTCCCGAAGGCCAGTCAAGAACTCCATATAACTCTGTCCCTGGTCCGCGCGATCTTCAATCAAAAACGTAGACGCCCACAATTTCAACGAAGGATCGCCATCTTCACGGACAACGTACAAGTTAGGCCATATAATCGATCCCTTCTTTTCTCGTAGTTTTCCGATAATCGCATTTATCCGCTGCGACAAATCAGTCTCGAGAAGCGGTAACGTGGTCTTGCCGGTCTTGACGTGTTCGAGAGCGGGCACACCCCAGACGTCGAGAATCAACTGCGGCACGGCGTCGCGACCGACCCACAGGAACTGCGTCTGACCGTCGTCGATCAGGTATAGACCATATCTCTCAATCACGGCCGCACTCAGGTTCATCTTCGGAGGTAACCCGATCTGACCAGTCTTCTCATCCGGATATCCCGCTTCGGCAGGCAGGTTATGCAGACAGTAAAGATCAGCATGGATATACTGAATCAGATACTTTGCCGGAAGAGTCCCAAGCATATCCAGCGCCGCGGACCGCAAATCAGACGGAATCTGAGCCGACTTTCGGAGTCCGACATGCTTGATAAGCGACAAGAACAACAACGGCAAAAGTCTCAAGTTTGCGCAAAACTGCAATGGCGCAGACGCACCCACGTTCGACGTCATAAGCTCCTTCCGGTACGTCGTCAACATCTCTGCGAGCTTTCCAACTACAAGCTCACGAGCCTCGGGAAGACCGGACGAGAGAGTCTTCTCCGCCGCGCGTTGCGCGTAAAATGCAGTGATTGCAATCTGATCCGCGGATGCGTAGACGTCAGCCAGGTTCGCAGTAGTTGGGATCGCGAGCGTAGTCACGCGAATACGGCGCTCGCCGTTGCAAGAGGTATGCAGAACCGCAGCCTGCATCGAGATAAACGGCTTTGAAATAGTTTCATCGATAGCTACTTCGACCGCATAACTCTGATCGCGCGGGAAACTGGGGAACGCGCACAGATCGGACGAGCGGGTGAAGAAGTTACCGTAGAATGTGTTCATGCGTACACCGTTCGTCGCGCGAACGCGCAAGACTGCTTCGAGTGCGATTTCCATAGACAAATGCTCGCTAAACTCGTGGGCAAACTTGATTGCGTCTTCTGAGCGCCCGGCATTCCACCCAGGGTAGAAATACGTCTGTCCGGACGTGTATCGTGGCAGGTTACTCAGAGATGCAACGTCCTGGTACGTAGACGAGAACAAAAACATGTCAACGGAAACCTGGCTCTTGCTGCATTCCACGGCGAAGCTCTTGTAAAACGAGTTCTGAGTATGCAAAAGCGACTTCTCGGCGCTAGATCCAAGCGACTTCTTGTCATCACGAGGTTCCAGCTTTCCGGGGTTCACGCTCGGCAAGCTCGCCATCAAACAGACAATTTTTCCACCAATGTTGCCCACAAGCTTATGCGCCGACTTGAGTGCGGGTCCCATGGCGTTTGTAGTTTGGCTGGTTGTGTTTGCAAACATGTCATTAAGCTTGTTAAGCAAAGACTCGATACCCTCGCGGCACTCGGCAAGGGGTACGAGCAAGTTGTGCGGGACGGGCAGGAATGGCTCGTCCAGATCGGACACAACGAGCATGGTCGGCTCGGTCGGTGCAGGAGGGGGCGGGATCGTGAAGTAATGCAGCGAAGAGTTGACGCAGATGAAAGCCAGACGAGTGCGCTTGTCTTTGTTAGGAATGCGATCGAGGGACTCGAGGATGGTGCGGGCAGTGGTAGCCACGAGACCGCTGGCGACAGCGGGAGCGCTAACGTCGATCAGGAAAACGTAGACCAAAGGCTGCGGCGGTCGCACCATGTACTCTGGAGGAGCGACGAATTCAACCACAGCGTTGTTCAGCTCGGGACGGCTCCAGCGATCGACCTGCTTCTGGTTATGCGAGTCCCAGTCAAATGCAGTAGGCACATCGTTGGTAAGGTTGCACATATTGCATCGCCATCTGTGACCTTGATCGATAAAAGTGACAAAGGGGTTGATGTAACTTCTGCATCGTCTACATCTGGAGATGATTGAGTCCGAGACGACCGGGATAGGATCCTCTTCATCGCGCAGCGACGTGTATGGCTGGATGATGAGCGCAAAGGGCAGCTTGCTCTTTTTCAGGAGCGCGTTCGTAGTCGGGATCGCGTTCAGAGTCGAGCGCATGTACGGCGGTTGGCAGTTTGCGGTGGGAGAAGGGGTAACGGAGGACTATCAATTGCAAGGTCAGTACGTGTAATTCCATGATTCACCGATCCGAGCGTTAGACTAACGTTTGGGGGAAGGATGATGGGAGGAGGGGGCAAAGCCAGATCCGAGATGGGCGGAGGCATTTGCTGGAGAAGGTCGATGTTGTAGAGCTGGTTCAGCGGGCCGCTCTAGAATTGCAAAGTCAGATGAGTTCACGTGTAATTTTTTCAGCATAAAGAAGACACTAACAGGCTGCGAAGGCGGGATCTTAGCAGGCTGCGCGGTCGCGCCCGGATTGACGTTCATCTGCGAGAACTGCTGCGACAATCCCTGATCGGCCACAGGCCCTCCAATTGGCTGAAACCCGCCGTACGCAGGCTGGACCGGGGCAGCACCGGGAGCGGCGGTCTGGAAGTTCGCACCATCACCGAATTGCTGCGGAATCGAGGCGTCGATGGGCGCAGGCGGTGCCGAGCCGAGATCATCAGCAGCGGTACCGAAGGAGTACTGCTCTGCGGCGTATGCGCGGCGAGAGCGATGCGGTGCCGGAGCGGACGCCGGAGCCGGAGACTGCGCGTTTGGCGGAAGCTGCTGCGGTTGCGATTGCTGGATCGCGATGTCCGCGGGCGACGCGAACTGCTGTTGCTGGGGGGGAAAGCCAGGAGCGCCGGGCGCTGGCGGCGGCGGATAGGCGCCGCCGGCCTGGTAAAATTCAGAAGGGTTCTGGGGAGCCGACATCGGGGCGTCCGCTTGGGCGAAGAAGCAGGGCGAAGCGGAGCGGCGGAGAAGCAGAGCGCGACGAGCGGGGTGCGAAGGGGTCGAGGGCTTCGATATTCAGAATTCAATTCGTGGTGAACAACTCGGCGACCTTCCAGACGGGCTCGCGACCCTTGCCCAGCGCGAGAGACCAGCTGTCGTTGGCCGGGCCGGGTAAGTAGAGGCCGGGTAAGCATGGATCTGTGGCTCTATGGGCTTCATGAGCAGCAGTTGAGCCCGAATACAGGCTGATCCGGTGGACTTGGAGTATTGCTGCTTGCTGGGCGACTAGTCACTAGAAGACTTTGGTCATATCTGGCGTGCTGTTTAGATAACAGGGTTAATAATTGCGCTGAGCGTCCGTGTTTACACGCAGAGCTGACGGAGCGCGCCCCGGCTTACAAAGAACTGTATCTCTCCACACTCTTCCATCTTCCTATGCCCTCGTCCACTTCGCGACTTCTGCGTTCGGATTTGCTACCATGACGGATATACTAGTAGAGCAGGTGGAAAACCAGCCGGCCGCGCCTTCTGCGCCTCCAAGTCCCCCGAAGAAGCCGTCTCCAGCGACCGCAGCGCAGCCGATTGATCCCAAGAACCTGCCTAAAGGGTACGTTCTCGACAAGGACGGCAAACCGTGAGTGCTTTTGTAGTTATGGCTACACTGGAACGTGGAGATGCTTACGCTATTTCAGATGTCGGACATGTAACTCTCTTCTCGACTTCCGGAAGGCTAAGGGCATGCCTGCCGCTCTCGCCGCCAAACCCGTGGCATCCGACTGCCCTCCCGACGTCAACGAAATCGGCCGCTCGACATGGACGTTTCTGCACTCCGTTGCCGCGACCTATCCAGAAAAGGCTACACCGGCTCAGCAAGATGACATGAAGTCATTCATTCGGATCTTTGGCAACATCTACCCTTGCTGGTTCTGCGCGGATGACTTCCGAGCATACACCGCCAAACCTGAAAACGAACCGAAGGTCATGGGACGCGACGAGTTTGGCAAGTGGCTCTGCGGAGCTCACAATGAGGTCAACAAGAAGTTGGGAAAACCGATCTTTGACTGCAATCTCTGGAAAGAGCGGTGGAAGGACGGATGGAAGGACGGGCGGTGCGATTAGAGGTTTACATCTCCACTCTTAGTACTTGTATATATGCATAGCGGACCGCTCCACTCTTACTACTTGTATATATGCATACTGGATCTTGGAGCGGTCTTGTGTTTCAATCAATTTATTCACTTTTCAAGCACTTTCTTCTCAAAACAAGCCACTTTCATCGACGCCTGACTTTGTGCTCTTGCCTTTCAGGTTCACCTCCCGTTGCGAACGACTTCAACTGTGTAAACAACTAAACATTCACCAGAGACGTTCTATAGCAATCTAGCAATTAATTGTTAGCAGTTTAGCGGCTTGTATATTCCACGCTCTCTTCTTGTAAAATTCCAGAATAAAAGGTACTACTCGATAAGGATAAGCCCGGAGCCAGAGTTCGGCCAAGTGCGGCGACCGCGCGGCGGGCCCAATTCGAACATTAATCAGGTGGCCAGCGACCACCGTCGTCATCACGTTCGCTCCTCCAACCCACGCACATCCACCACCCACCCACCACTGTTTTCACGATGTGGTCCTGGGTCTTTGGCGGAGGCTCGAGCACGCAGAAGGATGTTCCAAAGAAGGCGATTATCCAGATGCGGCAGCAGCTCGATACGCTTGCGAAGAAGGAGAAGTACACAGAGACCCGGATCGCGGAGCAAGTTGCCATCGCGCGGAAAAACGTAAACACAAACAAGATAGGTTAGTTGTTCTTTTTAGTTCTTGAAGAGTACCGTGGGTTCTGGCTGCTAATATGTGAGAATAGCCGCCAAGACTGCGCTGAAGCGCAAGAAAGTGTTGGAGACTGAACTCGAGCGGGTGCAGGGCCAGATTGCGACGCTGGAAGCCCAGTCGAGCGCGATTGAGTCTGCCAACTTGAACTACGAGACCATGAAGGTCATGCAGTCTGGCGCCAAGGCCATGAAATCGATTCACGGCAACATGGACATCGACAAGGTCGACGCCACGATGGACGAGATCCGCGAGCAAGTTGCGTTATCGGAAGAGATCGGCGAGGCCATCTCACGGCCGCTGGGTGAGACTTTTGATGAAGAGGATCTGGAGGACGAACTTGAGGCGTTGCAGCAGGAGGAGCTTGATACGAAGATGCTCAACGCTGGTCGCGTGCCGAGTGCGAAACTGCCGGATACCGCGGTCGCTAATACGGCTGATCCTGAGTCTGAGGACGACGAGGAGGAAGAACTTAGAAAGTTACAGCGCGAGATGGCAGTTTGATTTTGGAGTGTTTTGTCTTTTGTTTCTATGTGCCCTTTTTTGCCTCTTTTCCCACGTGTGCCGTTTTGTGTTTGTGTTTATGTTTGCTATAGTGTTTACTAACTCTTGTGCGCGGAACTTTTTCGTATTAATAAGTACATATTTCAATTTACACACTAATCACGCTCAAGCACCTCCTGCAGATACCTATCGAGCTCATCAACTCGACTATGTCGCATGCGCGCCTTCACAAGCTTAAACTTGAGCTCCGCAACAGACCACCACTCTCCAGCCGTATGCGGGCCCTCGACATCGATATCCTCTGCAATTCGTCTCCACAATGCCGCATACTGTAGATACCTTTTGTCTCCCGGTTCATGTGGACGCAGATAGTCCACTTCCTCTTCTGACTCTGACTCATCATCGCTTTCGTTCCCGCTATCGATATCCCCCATCATCACTGCGACAGCATGAAGTCTCTCCACGTCAACGAAATCAGAATATAAATGCGCTGCGAAACACACAGTATTGCACTCCTCGCCGCTCACAGCGACATCATGAGCAGCGTATATCGAATCCAAAAACTTCTCCTGCTGAACTGCAAGCCGCTGCGCAATCAGCCGTAATAAATCAGAATTGTAGTCCCGCCCTGCTTCGGCAGAGTGCGTGATAAAGTACTGCGCACAGGTAGGATGCGCGACTTGTAACGCTGCTTCAACTGTCGCAAGTGATGGTGGGAACGCAAACGTGCCGTCAACACGATGCAGCAATTCCCAAGCCACGTCGTCCACTTGTTCCTGTACCTCGTTAGACCTTTCAACCACACACAACGCTACAACAGAGCAAAGCAAGAGAAATATAGACATACAATAGCCTCCGTGGGCACCTGCATACTGAATCGCTTATTCACGACCCTTGCGGACTTTCCTGAATTCGTGATATCCCTTAAAACGCGCGGCCGTGAGACCACAATCGTCGTCTCGTCAGATTCCAGTGTACTTGTCCCGCTCTCTGCCGACGACGGCACATCCGCGTGAATAGTAAACCCCGACGTCGAAAGCACTGACGCGCGTTTCGCTGCGCTGGTTGTAGAGCTCCATACAGTCTCCTGTGCACCGCGAAGATCAACTGGTGTTGTTGCGCGTGAGCGTAAAGCTGAATTTGGTGCGAGTAGGAGGTCTTGGTCGAGAACGATTGTTGGCGTGCCCGGAGTGATTCCTAGTTCGGATTTCTCGGCGGGGGATAAACTGCCTTGTCGGGAGAAATCGGGAGTCGGGATTGTTATCCTTGGACGAGCTTTTGGTTTGGTGGTGGAGGGTGGTGGGGTCAATGGGAATTGCGAAGGCGGTGGTGGTGCGTCGAGCGAAGGCGAGTGAAGGATGCTATCGATTGTACGGTCGGATGAGGAGCGTACGCGGAATTGTAATACTGTTGCTGTTGTAGGGGTAGCTGCTGAAGTCGCCGCTGGAGTCTTCTTAGGTGTGGATGCCGGAGTCGGCAATTGCTTTTCAGCCGGCAGTAACGGAGTAGTAGAACTGCTCGTATCTGACTTCTGAGCGAGCTTGGGTGGAAGCTTGAGTTCCCCCGCGCGCGCTGCAGCCGGCTTTGCTGATACCCTTGCCGATGGCTGTACAGAAGGTCGTGCTACCGACGATGAGTGTGAGGCAGACGGAGACGAGGAGACCGAGAGACATGCGCCGAGGAACAAGATCGGAGAGAGCAGTAGTCGTGGTATCTTGCTGCGTCGAGTTTGACCTTTGCGACGCGCCATTTTGCGAGTTCTCAAGAGACTGAAAGACTTAATTGGCAATTGAGAAGCAACGCAAACAAGCAGGCAAGATCTCTCTTCGGACTGAAAAAGAAGACAGGGAAGGAAGAGGTCTGACAAGTGGTTTCTCCAGGGACAGGTGTCAGCAGGGATTCCAGCACTTTTCCAAGCCCCGGCGGAAGAATGCGGAGGGAACATGTGCATGTGCTGCACATGCAGTGGCACTGCGCCCCTGAAGTTAGTTCGGTCGAGCAGATCTCAGATTGTTACTGCAGGGTTCAAAATTACTCTATACTTGCCGGCCTAGAAATTCTCGAGAGACGGGACAGGAATGTGGCGCGTGCATGGTAAAATTCCACGCGCGTTTTTCGGATACGGCGGAAATATCTAGCAACAAGTAAGTTCCGTAGATGCCGGAGAAGCCAGCGAGTAGCAATGCCAATTGCACTTGAGATCGTAGCAGAACTCATAACAAAAGTGTTTTAATCTCATTGTAATTAGATGAATCCGTCGTAGCGGACAAAATGCGGTTTGGACGCGTAAAGCACGCATATTTTGGCAGCCGCGCGACGCGTCGCGAACGCGTCGTTTTGGCGCAGCCGCACGGCTGCGCGTGCGAGAAAGTCCCTGCAATTCCATTTCGAGGCCACCAAACGCCCTTATTAAGCCTAAAAATGCAAACTTACATCCGACGGGTCAATCTCGATTCAAAATGAAATCTTATTGGTTCGTCGGTTTCAAAGAATAATGACTGCGGCGTGTGCAGTTCCCGTGGAAGGTGTTCGTCGCTACATGTAGAGACTGTAGTCTGCATATTAGATCCAGGCAACCGCGACACGGCCGGATCGCTAACTATTCTAGCGAAGCGTGTGCGGTTTTTCCCACTGCCGTTGACGGAATGAACTGGTTTAAACAGACAAAACAGCAAGTCTTGCAGCAGAATAAACAAAGATAACTCAGTTGTTTGCAAGCTTGTAAAGTCACGTGCATTAAAATTTAATAGATTGCACGTGACTGCTACGTCAAATGAGTGCAACTAATATGCATTTGTGGCATAAACGCATACATAATTGCAAAATACGCAACTCTCAGCTCGCTTGGGCTGCGTTAACTAGAGATCGAGGAATTCGGACCATTATTCTAAACATTTCAGACTCTCAGTCTCTCAGACCTGTAACCTATTGGCTATTGCCTATTGCTAGTTTTCTATTTTGTTTAATTGGCGATCGCATTCCTCGTTGGTTGATTCCCGTCGCGTCACTCGCGTGCCGCGATTTATGTCCGGACCACGCGTCATCCGGTACAGCATGAATCAAGCAAGGATTAGCATGAACGATATCCACGCCCACGACGAACTTTGAATCAGCTGTCACATAAATACCCGTTTTGATCCCCACCGCTCGCTTTCCTAATTATTCTTACCATAACTTACAGTTAATATGACTTCAATGCAATCAACTGATTATCACCATCGACACGGCCGTCTTCGTCTACACTCTGAGGCGGAGCACGATTCGTCGCCGTCTCCAATCTCGTCGCGCAATGCGAGTCCGGCGCCGCGACGGACAAAGTACAAAACAATCCCGATGCCGGAGGGACAGACTACGAAGACTGGTGCGAAGAAGCGACGGGTTCCTGCTGATCAAGCGGATAAATTCTTGGATGACGTGAATCAGAAGGAAGAGATTAAGACTGAGAAAGGCGAAGGAGGTGGCTCGGAAGAGGTGGCTAGTGAAGAGAAACATCAGGCCAAGAAATTCAAGACAGAGAAAGACGGCGAAGACAACATTTTGGAAGAAGGCGTTATTTATTTCTTCCTTCGCCAAAAGATCGATGTCGAAGATATAGCTTCTTCGACCAACGAAGTGCAAAAATTGTATATGGTGTTGCGGCCGACCAAGACAGACGACTTTCAGAACAATTTATCAAACTCAAAGGATTGCCGGCTCTTGATAATACCAAAGAAAAATATGACAGGTACCAACAACAACGGAAAATTCATCTCGTTCGTATGGGCTCCGCTTTCCAAAATCCAAGATATCAGGTCAGAGCTCGATGAGGCTCATTATTCCACAAAGACAAAAGGAGAACGAACATTACACGCTGCTCAGCCGTTTGCTGAAGGCGTGTACATGATCTCAAAGCAGGAAAGGAAGAAAAGGAACCTGTTTTCGTTTGTGCTCACTGTGCCGGAAAATGGGTCGCAGATCGAAAAAGACTTTGGAATTACGAAGGAAGCTAGCTTTATCGTTACAGCAAGGGTATGTAAAATATTATCTTGTCGCGACTGAATGCCGTTCTTTGTGTTTGTGTGCTAATATGTGTTAGAATCCTGAATACAGCCAGTCAGGTCCAAACCAAGTAAAACTTGCTGAAAATCCTGATTATTCTGAAGACATGAAGCAAGATTTCCAAGAATACCGTTGGATCCCTCTTGAACCTGACCATATGAGTGCGTTTCTTTCTGTTCCCATATTTCTATGTTTCATGACTGACAAATCTCTAGATCACAAAAACACAGAAATACTATTCATCAACACCAAAAAGGGTCTCAAGGAGTTAAACACGACAGAAGAGAAGTCAGCTATGGAAGAAATTGAAAAGGAAGATAAGGCTCGACTCGAAGACGAGTTCGATGAAGATGAGACAAAGGCTGTCATGAACGATTTGAAACTGAAGTCAAAGCACTTTTCTGGAGTATATTTGGGTGGAAGTTGGCCGAGTTAGTTTACAATTTTAACAAAAAAAAAAATCAAGTATTTTATTAGTGCAATTTCTCCCTCGACCTGTTATAGTCATACAACTCTCCCAATTAATTTTCCCAATTCTAGCAATCTAGCATCCCAATCTAATAATCTAAAAGTTCTTGCTAGGCTCCTCTTCCAAATCCCCCTCCGCAGCAGCTCTAGCCGCGGCCGCTTGCGCTCGCTTGAGTTCAGCATCATGCTGTGCAGCCCATTGCGCTTCACGCGACATAGGGTCGCCCAGCAACTTTCTCACCAAGGTACATAATCCAGCCGAAACAATGCTAAATCCGACCATAGCGAACATCACCATGTTTGAGTTTCTGTATCCGTTTGCAACATCAGCCGGCCAGCCGCTGTATAGCGCGTAAGTAGTGACGATCGAGCCCAAGTTTCCGAGTCCAGAGACGACTGCGGTCGCGACGGCGGTGCCAACTTCGCCGTGACGGGGCTGGAAAATTTCAGCAGTCCAGGTCATGCAAATGGGGACTGTAGGGCCGAGTCCGAAACCGGTGATCAGGAGACCGACGTATTTAGGCCATCTGTGGGGTGCAAAGGTGGTCACGACGAGGCCGGTCATGATGATCAGGCAGGGACCGGCAAAGAAAACTGCGCGGTGGTTGTGGAACTTGTCGGAGAATCCTGTGACGGCCAAGATTCCGCAAAGATCGCAAATCCAAATGGGAGCAGAAAGAAGTGAGAGGTCGACTGATGACCATTCCGGGTTGATTGACCGGATGATAACTGTCGCGAAACTCTGGAGACCGATGCCAGTTCCGACGACGCCAAAGTACATGAGCACGAGAGGGTAGAGACGAATGTCGAGAACGACCTTGCTGAAATCGCGAAGAGTCCACTTGTGCGCTGCGTACGTTGAGCGTAGATCCTGGTAATGCAGTCTGTAATCAGCTTCATTCAAAACCGGCTTCTGTGCCGGCAGAAGACGGCGCCAGCCAGCCACGTTAGGCTTAAGCGATGGCCGGTCAGGTAGCCACCAGAGCAAAGAAATTCCGAGGATAACGGTGAGAAGACCGTAGACGAGGAACATCCAGGCGAATCCAGGAAGACCACGGTCCATGTTCATGTACTGGAATCCAGCAGACACGAGGCCAACGACCGCGGCCGAGATCTGAGCGGCAGTGAAGTAGAATCCGATTCTCTGAGAGCAGCGGTGAGGAGGGTACCATAGCGTGAGGTAGTACGCCATTCCTGGCCAGAGACCGGCGGTCATGATTCCGAGTAGGAGACGGAGAAGACTTTCATAGTTAGCAACTAGAGTACGATAAAGACATAACGCGAGTTATAACATACATGAAACTCCATCCGGCTCTCATGGCAGCCATGCAAGCACCGACGATACCAATGCAAGTGACAGTCCGACTAATCCACGCATGCGGCGCGACCAAGGTCATGATCAAGTTGAACGGCAGATCGAACAAGACGTAGCCGACGTAGTACAGGGCAAGACCAAGAGATTCGTGCCGAGTGGTGAGATGCAGATATTGCACAAGCGAGTCGTCGGTCTCGGTGTTCATTGTCAGTGCCAGACTGACGTTGGATCGGATCGACGAGGTCATGAAGTACAGACACCACAGTCCTGGAAGAAGTTAGCATCACAACATAAACCCTGTAAGATCTTTGATTCGTATTGCATACCTGGAATGATTCTTCGGTCAAGTTTTCTGTAACAGAGGTTAGCCCCGAGTCCACGGATATCTCCGACACACAGAACAGTGCCCACCTATAGATGCGGTCCATTACAGCTGGATCAGGAGGAGTGAGATCCTCGTATCCCATGTCCTCGTGGTTCGCAAACGCAACATTCTCGGGCTCGCCCCGGATGTGCGTCGGATGTAGCGAGATCGTAGTCGTATCCATTGTTCCTGAAAGTCTCGAGACGGGTGTGTGTGAAGCAGATATAAGAAAGTCGCGCGTTGCGATGGCTTAATGATCGACCGACGGGTGGCAGACGAGCAGGCTTTATACACGGCACAGGCAGACAGGCGCGGTGGGGAGGTGGGGAACTCTGAACAGACCGGCAGGCTACCGGTAGCGTCTATTGGGGAAGAGTCAGGTATGTTGTGGAGGAGGACAGAGCGGGCACGCGAGGCAGTTTTTGCTTTGTCCCCAGGGTCCCGACCGCAAACGCGCCGAGATGAGCGTTTACTTTTTTCAAGGTTTGTTTTTATCCGGATTTCGACGCTTGTGAACCTTAAGGCGAGGCTTAGCACTTAAAAGGCGCAGAGACGCAGGCGGGCTAGCCGCTTTGGGTAAATGGCCTTTTAGCGGCGATTGTTTTTGTCAACAAACAATTGCAAAGAGATTCCTGTTTCTGGTTTTCAGCATTTTGTTGTTCTCAGTCGTGAACCTCCCGCCAGGATGCCCAGGCAAGGCGGTTGCTCTGCGGTTACGTATAAGGTTTCCAGCGGGGGCGGGGGGTACAATTCTGGCATTTCTGTCGGGAGCGCGAAGTCGCCTTGGTGCCTCCTGGGCAACTTCCCAACCGGCAACTTCCAAACCCCCCAACACCCGCCCGCCGCCAGCTTTGCGGAGTGACAAGTGCACCACGAGTCATTCTGCCTGTGCGAGATTACTGCTATACGCCAGCCATCTCAGCTCCGCTGTCATATACTCGCCCCGGCAGACCGTCACCAAAATAGTAAAAAAGATCCACCGGAGGCGAATTCGCGAGGCTCAACAACTAAAGGTCGCTTAAAGGTCAAACTCGCCCAACACGGCACAAAAAAACACAATGGAACCGTCGCCCATCGCATCGTCGATCAGCCGTTGTAAACAAACCAAATAAAAATAAAATCGTGTATTTTGTCTGTTGCAATCCGTATAAAATAAAATGAACCTCTTTCTCAAACGCAGACAATTCATCGCTAAGCTAGACGCAAATTGCAAGGTTCCCCGCCCCCACTTCCGTCCCGTCTTGACCTCCGCGCTCTCTCCGGGCCATCACCACCAGCGCTCCGTGCGCCCGGCACCACAACAACTGAACTGCACAATCAATGTGCCAGCTAGCTCATGTTCCTCGGCTCAACAATCTGGCCGACATTTATTTGGCTAAAAAATCGCACTATGTTGACCGAGAGCTTCGGCAATCGGATCGAGCGGAAGTATTGCCTGTTTGAGCGCTATTTTCCCGGAAATGTGCAATTGATAGTACACTGTAGCAAATACATCAGTAGTTTGGAATCATGACAGATCCGGTAAGCAAATAGCAGTACAATCACGGTATCAAATCTTTGGCCATCAGAGCAAAGCAAGAGAAGCAAACAGCAAACAGCAAACAGCAGGACAAACATTCTCCAACTATCGAGACGTAATAAGTCGGCTTAGGAACAGCTCGTGTAATAGCGAATCGTTCAGGCTGCTCCCTCAATCTTCAATCGCAACGCCGTATTCCGCCATGACGTCCTTGACACGGACCCCCTTCGTATCCGCAATCTGTAGCAAATCATAGTTAGCCCAGCCATCTCAAATCAGTTCTAGTATCCTCAAAGAAGTCCGTGCCATTCCCAACAAACCAAGACCAACATCTCGAATCTCATTGTATCCCTTCAGTAACTCAATATGTCGTTTAATGGTCAATTGCGGGTTGGGAGATCTGTAGTATCAATCCGTTAGTCAATGAACCAAAACACCTCATCCGCGACAATGTACTTCAATTTGCTAATGAAGTCTTCATATTCACGCTGAAGCTCAATCAACTGCGCCTGCTTCTTCTCGATTCTCGTTCTAATCACCTGCTCCTGCACTGATCAGCATATTATTCTCCACACTAGGAACTCAAAACTTGCCTTGGCCTCGAGAGACGACAACGATGGCGAGAGTATGGGTGTTTCGGCGGTAATTTTCACTTGCACATATGGCGAGGGTGTTGCTTCGGCTTTTGAAACCGCTGGAGTCTCCACGCCACGCTCGCGCGACGGGATCGGGGTAGAATTGAACGGATCATCCACCTTCTTGATCAGCTGAAACGGCGCGGATTCTGGCATGGCTTCCATCATTGTCCATCCCTGGTCTGACAGAGACCGACTACCCGTATCTTCACTCTCAGAATGATCCACGCTCGAACTGCTCGAGCTAGCCAGTTTAGGCTCCTCAGTTATGTCCACAGCGTCGTAGTACTCTACTTGAGAGTCTTTCTTCTGCGAGCAGCTAAAGTCCTCCATATTCTCCGGCTCTGGATGGTCGGCAGTCGAATCGGTCTTCTCGCACACCTCAGTTGCATCCCCTTGTTCACCCGTAACTGAAACGGGATCATCCGCAGGCTCTTCTACCGTCGCTTCTGCTGGCGACTCTGTGTACACTTCTGCCTCCTGTCCGTCAGCCGACACTTCTACCGGCGACTCTGCTGGCGACTCTGCTGGTACCTCCACTAGTATCTCATCTGATTCATTCTGAGGCGATGCTTCCTCAAGCGGCTCACTGTCCGGGCTGGCAATTGGAGTAATATTGACACGCTCATCTTGCTCTTGAGCTTTCGAAGGAGTCTCATCTGCGCCGACAGTTGGTAGATCGACTGGAATCTCCTCAATAGCTTCTTCCTCAACCACGTCCGCATGAGTAGCTTCCACAATGTCGGTCTTTTCCTCCGGATCATTATTGTCGGTCTTCTGAGTGTCGTGCAATTCTTCGTCTTCAACCAATTGAGTCGCAAACGGCGTAGATTGAGCGTCCACTTCAGTAGCCTCGGTGTGTAGATTGTCGTCCATAATCATTGGACCAGTAACGACTACAGACTCTGAGGTATCCGCACGCGCAGCAACTACTTCACGACTTTCAAAGTCGATCTCAGCTAGCTCTTCTTCTTCAAGTTGTTCAGTTGAAGATACAACTGCGTGGTAACCAGTCGAGCTCTCTGCTATTGGCTGCGGAACTTCGACATCTTTAGCCACGTCGTTCTAACAAGCGTTAGCCGGATACCTAGCAAAGATATTTCACTCAAACTTACATCATTAGGTTGATCCACTTCCTGTGGCTCTTCATGCTCTGAAGCACCGGCCGGGATCGGGACCTCTTCAACCCCGCATTTCTCCAGCATAGGGTCCTCGTTCGGTACATCATCTGCGTCTTTCAAAGTAGAACCCGCCTCTGGAAGTTCCTCAGCAACCGTAGTAGTTGTAGATTCGTCCTCGTGAGCGTTTTGCATAGCTGTTTCGTCCCGCACGATGGTGTCAGCTTCCTCGTCGTTGGAGCGTGACACGCTCATCTCTAGCTGTGCCTCTTCTGGCCCAGAAGGATCGCAGGCTTCAAACGGCGTATCTGTAGTGCTAGAATTGACTACGGGTTCGGGTTCCATTATTCGCAGAAAGGAGTTTGTTGAGAATTATCAAGAGGTAGTAGGGGTAGGGAAAGAGAGAAGCTGAGAGGGAGCAGGAGCGCGTGCCTATAATTTAAACAATTCCCGTTCGGGTGGAAACGGAGCAAACTCAATTCGCCGCGCTTAACTTTCCGCCAGGGGCTTCGCGAGCCCTAACCTGCGACGCCGCCTCTGCGCCGGTGGAATTGTATCTCGTCATCGATGATCAGCCTTCGCTCTCAAGGACCGGCCATTACGTTCACGCATCGCGGATCTGTGCCATGTTGATGAGCATTTAGTCGCTAGCAGTAGTTGTTTGTTTTTGGGTTGTTCTTCCATTGCCGGTTTCCTCCTCCTTCCGCCCCCTCTTCCTCCTCCCCGAGTCCCGCGATGGCGGCACAGTCCTATGATCCGCAGACCGCGGCCGCTGTCCTCCGCAATGCCAAATTCCCTCGCTCTGGCGACCCCAACGACCCAAAACTTCTCGCGTATGCCGAGGGCGCAATGGCAGTCTGGCGCAAGCGCGGACAAAACGACCGGCACACTGCTCGAATGCTCGCGGACTTTCTGTACAAAACTGCCGCCAAGACATACCATTGTCAGCCGGTTCTGAGATATTTGGTCAGCGTGCTCTGCACGCTGGGGAATTACACTGATGCTGAACGCGCTCTGGATCGGTATCTGGAGCTGACTAGCAAAGGGCGCGTGATGGCTCTCAAGGGCTCGGCTCTCGCCGACGCTGACGACGCGATCACGACTCTGCTGGCTGCAGCTGAAGGCGTCCTCATGGTCGTACGCTATATCAGGGATTCAAGAAAGGCACTGGCTAAGGCAGAGCATCTTCGGAAGTGGATTGATGTGGTTGCCGCTGAGTCCGGAATTTCTGGGGTTCCGAAGGCCGCTGCAGATATTCCATCAAACGGTGTTAAGGAGATCGAAGAGAAGAGTACAGCCGAAAAGAAAACTACTGCAGACTGCGATTTCGCGCTTGGAATAGCATGGATGGCTTACGGATCTGCATATTCGCTTGCGGCACGAGCTGCTCTGGATCGGTCATCACGGACGGAGCAGGCGACTGTCGCCGCTCGGGCATACGAGCAAGCAATCACTCACCATTCCGGGAATGCGGAGACTTATTACGAGTATGCGTTACTTTCCGCCGAGTTATTCAGGGATTTAGACCGGGCACAACAACTTGCACGACAAGCGCTTGAAATCGACAGCTCCCATCTCGGAGCTGCGCATGTATTAGTTCTTGTTCTTTCTGCGCGGGAGCAGTATGACGAAGCTCGACAGGTGTGCCACGATTCATTACAAAATACTGTAGGAAATACTCGGCGGCGGATAAGTTTGGCTGAGAAACGCATGGTATTGCAGATTCGAATGTCAGAGGTTGCATTGGCAGAGGCGACAGACGGCGTTCAATCGGCACTCGAGAAAGTTTCAGATGGACTTTTTGCGGTATACAATGAGCTGTTCACGTGGGACGAGGATACAGTCGAGTCACAAATTCACGAAGCATCAAATTCGGCAATGTCATTACCAAAGACACCGGAACGAGAAAAGAGAAGGAACTCGGTTGTGCCAGCGGTCGATCCTCCGACGATTGAAGTGGGCGATCGGTCATTAACTTTTGACGATGAGGGTGACGACGACGAAAATTACGAAGAAGACTCGGAAGACTATTCAGTGGTTCGTGGGCTTTCATCCCCTGCTGGAGCTGTGACGCCGAGCCGAAGCGTATCGTCAGCTTCTAGAGCGAGTGTGCAGAGGGAGCCTCAGAAGCTCGAAAGACTACCCCAGGAGACGTTGTCGAACGGAAACGGTCTGTCGACTGACTTGCTCGCCGAGATGCGAACGACGTCACCGCGGTCAAAGAGTATACTCTCCCGACGGAGTTTGCTGCCGCGTTCTATTCGTCGACGAATGTCAGATGCATCGCTTCGATCACATAAGCCGTCAATTGCTCCTAGCCATGCGACCAGCAATGCGCCTCGGATAGGAACTACTGCAGCGAGCATTATTGAGAAGAATAAAGGCGGCGCAAACCGAGTTCTGAGAAACAGTTTGAGCGTGGATGATGCGGAGCTGAAAGCGATTAGCATGCAGTGTTTAAGAGACGTATGGCTCCTTGTTGCGGGCTTGTTCCGAAGAGACGGTCGATGGGCTGAGAGCGCTACTGCAATCACGGAAGCTACACAGCTGGGTGGTGCAAAGGAAGATACTTTTGCTGAGGTAAGTACTGATCGAACAATGTGAAAGAGCACGAGTCTGACTTTTGTTATAGCGAGGGTTTCTGATGCAGGCGCAAAACAGATCTGCTGAAGCGATGGATACTTTCGAAGCTGCATTAACAGTCTCGATTGATTATTTCCCGGCAGTTATTGGACTTTCAAATGTTCTTCTCAGTTTAGGCGAATCGGAGCAGCCAATGGCTCGAGATCGAGCATTCGTACTTCTCGAGACGACAACGAGGCTTGATGGATGGGACTCTCCGGAGGCGTGGTTGCTCCTTGGTCAAATTTATGAAGACATTGGTAACGCGACACTGGTACGGGAAGCATATTGGAAAAGTATCAATCTGGAGGAAACAAGGCCGGTACGGCAGTGGCGATCCGCATGGGTTTGGGATACTGCGCATTATGAATATGAGTGATGAAGGAAGTCCGAGAAGCTGAATTATAGCATAGTGGTGAGCAAGTTGTGTTCCAACGGAACAGATCGTGCGCTGTATAATATAAAGCATAGTTACATAGATTACAGTTTTAAATTTGTAAACAATTAGCCTGCGAGCATGCGCAGATGGCGAAATATATACAATTCGAGACGACTCCGCTGCTGATGGTGTTAACGTACACCGATACATCACTTTCAGTCTGTGTCCTCAGCCATCATTCGTCGCGGATAAGCAAGCCACTGATCCCAATCATGTCCCAAATAAACTCCAATAATGCCCAAAATATGCGCCCCTGAATCCTTAATCTGCCAATTTTTCCTTCCATAATGCAATAACAGCGCATAATACGCAAATAAGACCAGAGCTTCAGGTCGTTTGGCCGAAAATAGGTTTGTAAGCGTGGGTGTGGCCAACATGTTCCATTGAAAGATCATGCGGTATCGATCGTATCGGTCGATAGAACCCTCGTCGGCTAGGATAGCATCAAAACCGATTGACAGGTGTTTTATAGCTGTTTGGAATTCTGTTCTCTCGTCGTCTGAAAGATCTAGCGTGCCGTCGAGTAAATCTTTGAGTTGCTTGCACTGATCACCTTTCGGCTCCTGGCAATTAAAATTTGAGCTTCGCGTCAGGATAGGTCCAAGTTCAGACTCCAATAATAACGGCCATGCGCTTGTAGCTATTGTAAAAATTCCTCTATGCATCTCCGCGCATTGCAGATAGTACCCAATAAACTCGTCTAACCCTAAATACCGCTTTGAGAGCATGTCAGCAAAGAGATGATGTCCCAAAGCCGCGGAATACAGTAGCATTGAAACGCAATTTGACTCGGTAACCTCTGTCCAAGTGGCATTGAATATCGATATAGCACGCGTTTGAAGTGTGACAGATAAACGAAGATAATGAGTTGCCTTCTCAGGATGTAAGACCGATAAATGATGTGCCGAGAAAGCGAGTAATTGATACATTAGATACGGCGTTTTCAACCCTTCCGTGAGTGCAATTTTTAGCCGGGGCATGTATTCGCTAGAACCACCAAGACTGAACAATTCATTCTCCAGATCAAGAACAAAATGAGCCATGAGCTCCATATGGTTCATGTTGATAATTTCGTCAATTGTCGGGTCGTAGTGACTATCGGCTGCTGGGCGTCTAGCAGAATCACGACCAGGCAGAGAAGAGCAAGTCTCTGTCAATGTTTCCGCACGTAGATCTTTATTCTCGCTCTGGGGACCTTTCTTCTCGCTCTGAGGACTCTTAGATTGCTCGCGAGAAGATGGGCTAGAACCGGATAAGCGACCGAGAGATACTTCTGATGCAAAACTGCATTTCTGATCCGCCATTTTGCACAGTAAACATGTTGGCCGAAGTTCGTCACACTGAAAAAGACTCCATTAGCTAGTTCCATAAATATAACGACTCTCCAAGGAGCATTCTTTACCTTCACATGCCGCCGCTTACTGTGTTCCATCCGTCAGCATATGCGTGCAACAGAAATAGAGATTCAACTCCAAAATACTAACCATTGTATGCATCCATCCCGCGACTTTTTGTGACTTCGACGAAGCATCTTCATTGGTGCAAATCACGATTGGCTGCCAGCTGCAGCTTGCCCAGTGTATAACTGATGATGACTCGAGTTGTCGCCGCCGTCGGCCAACTCGCGCAACACGATCCGGCCTTGACCGTTGTACTTTCCAGAATTTCTTAAGGTTCAGAGCCGAGCCATTTATGATTGCTGCTTTTTTTTTGGCAGAAAGAACAGCCTGATACGCCTTGTCTTCTAGATATCAAAAGCTGCAAATTCTTGTAAATAATCTATATTTTGGAGGCTTCGATGATATCTTTGCTACACGTGAAAAAGCGGGTATGATTTAAAGTTAAACGATCATGGCTCGTGCGAAGCGGCGCTATAACAATCGCTTATGTAACACGCGTATCCAAACAAATACTGCTCGCAACGCGTCTTCTTATCGTGGCTCTGGCTCGCAAATATTCTGCCCGCGCTCATTCCCAGGCACACGCCCTATATAGCATGCGTAATGCGCAGCATTGGCATACGTAATGGAGCAGATTTTGGGCTGCGAATACGCGGCTGTGTGGAGCCGAATATAGCTTCATTGATCACTATCAACTATCAAGTCAGCAAGCCATCTATAAAGAGATCCCATTGTCCGCTTCGTCCTCTTAGTTGCATCCATCATTAACAGCCTAAGACTATCCCAAATCCAATCTACGCCATGGCAACACTGGAGACCTATCGTGGGGTGTATCTATGGAAATACGTCCCCAGTATCCCGCTTGCCTGTGTCTTTACCGGACTGTTTGCAGTCGTGTCGGCAGTGCACTTCTGGAAGATGATGAGAACAAGAGAATGGTTTTGCATCCCTTTTGTCGTCGGTGGCGCTTGTAAGATACATGTCTTGTCAAATCAATGGCAGTTGAAACGCATCTTCTAACCGTGTCTCTAGTTGAAGTCATCGGCTACGTAGCCAGGGCAGTCGCGTCGAATATGACCGGTTCATTGATCCCATATTTGATACAAGCCATTTTCCTGCTCTTACCGCCAGTTCTATTCGCCGCAACACTGTACATGGTATATTCTCGGATCGTCCGGTCCGTCCATGGAGAAATGTTTTCGCCAATATCACCAAAGTGGACCACCCTGCTCTTTGTTTCAAATGATCTCATTTGCCTCAATATTCAGTCGTCCGGGGCGGGACTTCTCGACAAAACAGATAATATTCAGAAAATCGGAAACTACATTATTGTTGGCGGATTAGGACTCCAGGTCCTGACGTTTGCAGTCTTCATGTGGATATGTTTGCTATTCAACACTCGATTCCGAAGGTATCTCGCCGATACAAATACAGAATCCCATATATCATGGCAAGCAGGACTCAACATGCTGTACGGGACGTCATTTGCCATATTGGTGCGGAACATCTACCGGATGATAGAATACATTACGGGACAGGACGGGTATCTCCTTAGTGTTGAGTGGCCGACATACGTACTAGATGGCGCTTTGATGTTCTTGGTCATGGTTGCGTTCTTTGTCTGGTATCCTGATTATTTGGTGAAGCCAGCAGACACGAGTGATTCGATGATTGAACTCGCCGACGTAGACTCCAACGTAAATAGCGCTCGAACTGCAAAGCAATGATTTGGTGTCGTCTTCCGTCTGAATAATATATTGCATTAAACTCATTCATTCAAACAGCGAGGGAAATCGAGCCCAGACGGCCATTTCATTCAAGGCGGCACTACTGCTCTAGTAGGCAAATGGCTTCGACGATCATGTATGATATCAATGATTTATCAACCATTGATCCGATTCACACTTTGCATTCAATAATTTCAGTCGATTCTCGCTATGAAGACGAACTTGCGATATAGATTGAGCGATGGAGGCGTGTCGCGGTGTACAATCCCGAGGCGTCACGACCACCACCACGTGATTAGAACTAACTGCTTATATTAGCAGGGAATTTGAAGCAGGCAGACATTTCAAGCACTCGTTACAGTTAATCATATAAATAACATTTAAATTGTATAATCAGTCAAACTAAACTAAGCAATTGACATCAAATCATAGCATGCATTGGAGTCCGGTCCACGTACATGTATCGTAGCTACCTGAACTACAAAATTCTACTATAAAGCTCTACTCGAATCCAAAATTCGCACACCTTATTAATAGCGGGAAACACGTCTAGTTAGCTCCTGCTAGCAGCAAAGCTTAGCTTACAGACGCTTGATGATCTCGGAAGTGAAATGCGTGGTGCTGGCAGTTCCCTTAAGATCACCGGTGATGTTCTGCGGTCCAGACGCGATGGTCTCCAGGACCGCGTTCTCGATCTTGTCCGCGTACTCGTTCAACTTCATGTGTCTCAGCATCATGACCGACGACAGCAGCAGCGCGGTCGGGTTAGCGAGACCCTTGCCCGCGATATCCGGCGCCGAACCGTGCACGGCCTCGAAGATTGAGACCTCGTCGCCCATGTTACCCGAGGGAGTCAGACCAAGACCACCGATGAGACCAGAGCACATATCGGAGAGAATGTCACCGTACAGGTTAGGCATGACCATGACGAGGGACTTGTATGGTTCTGGGTCAGTCACGATCTTGAGGCAGGTGTTGTCGAGCAACTCCGCGCTGAGCTCGATCTGAGGGTACTCCTTCGCGACCTCACGAGCAATCGACAGGAACAGACCGTCAGACATCTTCATGATCGAAGCCTTGTGGACGACGAGCACCTTGGGCTTGCCAGTGGAAATGGCATGCTGGAACGCGTAGTGGATAACACGCTCACAAGCGGGTCGGGTGATCAGCTTGATACTCTGAACGACACCGTCGACAACCTCGTGCTCAATTCCAGAGTACTCTCCCTCGGTGTTCTCACGGATCAGGACAGTGTCGACGTTGTCGTAGGGGGTCTTGAAGCCGACAACGGACTTGCACGGACGCAGGTTGGCGAACAGGTTGAACGTACGACGGAGAGTCAGATTCAGCGAGACGTGGCCCTTTCCGATAGGGGTAGCCAGCGGGCCCTTGAGTGCAACGTAGTTCTTGCGAACAGATTGGATCGCGTCATCCGGGATCGCGGTCTTGCCGTCCTTGAGAATCGGGGTCACGTCGACGGGCTCCCAGTCGATCGGGACCTATAGGGGTCAGCACAGGACCATAAATAATAACCAAGATTTAATACGCACATTGGCCGCAGCGTAGATGTCCTTGACGGCAGCCGAGATCTCAGTACCGATACCTGTCTGTTAGCCTGTTGTCAATTCAGGAGCAAAAGAATGAGGTCGCACCATCGCCCTCGATCAAAGTGACCGTGTATTTTCCCTGGTCTAGTTAGTACCTGGGCCATTCACGACTATTAAGGTCCAAACAAAATAACTTACAGCAGCATTCTTAACACCCTTGAACGCAGCAACCTCGGAGTTAGTCGCGTAGTTGCGAAGAGCCTTGAGTTGTTAGCACCATTTCAAGATTTTTCTGCACAATACCCAATACGACGCAGAACAGTCCGTTGCCGACCGGTAATCAGCCAGACAATGTGCCAATGATTGACCAACAAGATCAATCGTGTCACCGCACAACAACCGCAACACAAGACAGTATCCGGAGCAACCGGATCAACAACAATCCGAAGCTACGCGCAGAGAGAAACCGTGCAAAACCCGGAGAAACTTTCAGGTTCCAAACTCACGAGAGCAGCGACCGGCGAGATGCGCGCGGAATGGCGAGAAAGAGCAAGCATGGTTCCGGGGAGAGTGATCTGTCTTTTTTGGAGGAGAAGTCCGAGGAAGTTGGTGAAGGCGGAAAGAGCAAGCAGGGAAGTTCACGAGAGATTGGCCAGAGTGAAGATGAGGTTGATGGCGGCGTCGGGCCAGAGCCGGTCATTCCAGCCAATCAGCGTGCGCGACCCCTGAGCGTTTCCGTTTAGGGACTAGCGCCGGAGCTCCGACGGGCCTCGACAGCCGCGACTTCTACTGGTCTGTTGATTATTGGATTGGGAAGCTGTCGATTTGCAGACCCGGCAGCGATTAAAAGATATATGATTGTCAATTGATCTATCATAACTCGACTCTACTCTACATGTTTCAACAACTCGCGCGCACTGATTACTAAACGCCAGAAATACATGTTAACACTTAACTGCCAGCAAACTCCCAATTTCTAATTTCCAAAATATATCAGATCTGCCACAACGCCAACCTTTGAACCTCTATATAGGCTCTAGGCCTACCAAAACCAATTCGGCAAATAATTATCCAATCTCAAACTCCAATCTACTACCGCCCGCTGCAGCAGACCCCGCATCAAAATTATACGTCTCCGCCCACGAAAACATCAGCTCGCTGTCCATGTCCATCTGTCCAAAGTCCACATCTGGCGGCGGCAGAATCACGGTGGCATGAGTCGTATCCGAGTGCGGGTTTTGAGTCAGATTCGGCGGCTCAATGTCTCCTACATAGTATATGTCTGTGACGCCACCGTGAGACGCCGGCAGCGTGTGTTCTTGCTGTTGCTGCTGTTGCTGAGGGTGTCGCTGGTGCTGTTGCATGCTTGGCTGCTCTGCGGTCACGATTGGTACATTTCCGCAAATCAAGTCCGAAGTAAGCTTTCTTATTGCGTCCGTCTGGGGATCCGATAACTGGCCATCAGCTTCCTCGGAGGACGGGATTGTACCAGCAGCAACAGCCGCTGCTGCTTGAGCATTAAGTCGTTGCAGAATCGCCGATATAGAACTCTCATCAACAAGACCAAGTCCCTCATGCACAATCCGAGCGCTCTCGTTACTCGCCTCAAACTTTGAGAGCTCTCTGTGATGCATCAAATTCGAGGAGTTCTCCACAGGTGGTTCAGCTTCCTGCTTCATCTGAGGTTCATGTTGCTGCAAAATCATCGATGGTTGTGGCATCTCGGTCTGCTGCAACGCATGAAACTCCAAATACCGGGCCTTTTCACGCTCAACCTGGATCTTAACACGCCTCACGAGCTCCTTGAGAATACGGTACGCCTTAACTGCGATTTTGTTATGTGATCGCGCCAGTCTCATGCGCTCCAAAGCACCGTCGACAACATTGAGACAACTAAACACATCAATCGCGTTCCCGTTGCGATCAGCACTGACCACAAATCCTGCTTCCGCCAAATGACCACTCATGCGTAAAATCTCGCGGCAGATCAGAACTGATGGTTCCAGGTTGGAGTACACAATCATGAATTGACGGTATTGGTGTTCGCGAGAGAAACTCAAGATACGATCGGCGGCTGTGAGTAGTCGCAGACAGAATGAGAGTGGATTCGGGATCTCGACTTTGCGACGGTAAAGAGCACAGAGAACCATGCAGATAGTCGACGCTAGTGACTCGCGGTGGCTAACCAGATATGGCCGGTCGACGTCTAAACTCGTATCAGGCGCATAGATTGAAAAATATGGCGGAAGAGAAGCCGTGAAAATGGTCAGAAATTTGAATAATCGCTGCGGGTTTGAATCCAGATCAGACATGTGCTGCGAAAGACGGAAGCTAAGTACGCGACCAGTAAAAGGCGTGACTGGCTCGCTATGTGTTAGTTCCGGGTACATGCACTCGTCTGGCAAATCCAACGGTAGCGGGACGCTGCATATTTCGTCCGCAATCATAATTGGCCGACCGAGCGTGAGCGCCATATACCGATCCCAGTAATAGATCGTCCACCAGATCCGTCGTCGTCGCTCGCGTTCAAATGTTGGTGGACAATCCGGCTCCTCGATGTGCAGCTTGATCTCTTGGGCCATGCGTACTGCTGTCGCGATGCAGTACCAGCTTTCCTTCATTCGGGCCTCGTAGTTGAGCCATGCTGATCGTAGAATACTCTCATGGACTTTGTCGACGCAGTCAGGAAGCAGAGCTGCAAGCTCAGATGCGCATCGCGAGTAATCGCTAGATAGATTGTCTAACGACTCGTCAATCTGCCGCACTGTAGTCATGTGCTCTTCTGGTACAAACTGGAGCGCGATCGACATGATCCGGAAAGTCAGAGTGGCCAGGACCACGTTCTCAGCCCGATTAGGTGACACCCACCACATATCAAGTGAATCCCAAAACTCGACTTCGTTGATTGACTGATAATAATTCGCTTCCTCGAAGAAGATTGTTGTTAGTAGTTCAACATACGGCCGAGGTGGCATCTGGCGCAAAATTCGTTGGACGACTTTGGTATTACGAGTCGAGACACCCTTTCGGAGTCGCTGGTCGCCGGCAGACGCGTCGAGTTCGGTGGAAGATATGAATTTGGAGGACAACTTGAGCTCCTCGATGTCGCGCGCGATGTTGGAAACGCCAGAGCGGAAATAGCCGAGCACGTCCACGATATCATCTTCATCATCTTCGTCTTCTCTTTCAAAGTTCGACTCAGACCCGCTGTACGAGCCCGAGTCCATTTCTTCGTCGCCATCGTTGTCGCTGGAGGAAGAGATCGACGAGGCGCGTACGCGTGGAACTGCGCGGGACGATGAGGCGAACGCATCGTCGGTAGAATTGGCCAGTGAGATGTCAGTGACTGAGGTAGATGATGACGGGTGAGTAGTAGGTTCCGGACTAGGCGACGCGGAAGAAGATAGAGTTGTTGCTGCGATAGGCTCTGTAGACGCGATAGAGCGCGGTGGCACGCGATAGACGGCCTGCGGAAGGGCGATTTGCACTGGTCTGTTTGCGGGCGCGGGAGTCTGACGATGTGAGGTTGAGGGCGGGCGGATGGAATAGTGACAAAGGGCTTCGACTTTGCGGGAGCAGCATTGATTGCAGGGTTGTTGGCGATCACACTGGTAGAGGCAGGTTAGCGGACAATACAGAGATGTCGGCCGAGCAGGATAGAGAACGCACTTTCTGCTTGCGGCGGTGGCATTCTGTGCATGAGATGACGACTCGCGAGCGACGCATGGAGAGGCCTCGGGGGCCGCTGAAGTTGGAGGCCATTCAATGGCTGTGTGAGAAGGGGTAGTGTATAGTATAATACGGGCTGTCGGGAGGTCGGGATATATGTAGTATCGTGGAGCGATCCCGCGATTGCAGTAGCCGCTACCGCAGATCGACTCGAGAAAGGCTGTAGTCGCGAGCAGACCGTGACTGCAGTCTGTCTGTTTCCGGAGCCGATACTCTCGATACTGCTACAGTTGAGCTGTCCTCCGACTGTAATTGCAGTATTCTCGCGCACCGCGACGGCGCGTATGGCGACTTAAGCCCGCTCGGGCTGCGGCGCTAAGCCGCTTCGGGCGAGATGTTTAAACCCTAATTTAAAATGACCGATGTGGGGTATCGAATACACGAGCCTCGGCGAGCTCATCACGAAGCATCACGGCTTCCTTCCATCGATAGATACACACAAACACAATGCCGCACTCAGTGGACTTTGCCGAGCTCATGGCTCTGGCTCCGCTTGCTAACAAGACAAAGCCCGGCGAAGCATCCAGCGACGAACCAGATCGGTTCCGCTCGACCTCGACGCCCTTTCGCGTAGCCGGGGCCGCTGGCGTGTTTGGCGGCCATCTTCTCGCGCAGTCGCTTTTCGCTGCCTCGCGCACAGTACGGCCGGGGTTTATTGCTCATAGTCTTCAAGCACATTTTCTCGCACCTAATTCTGACGAGGAGCCGTTTGAATACGTGGTTGAGCGGGTTAGGGACGGTGGGCGGTATGCCGTGCGTGCTGTGCGCGTGTGGCAGCGGCCGGGGCCTGGGCCGGAGTCAGGGCCTGCGGTTTTGGTGTACATATGTCTGGCGTCGTTTAAGAGGTCCGAGAACTTGGAGTTACCGATTGTGTCGTCTGCAAAGGCGTCGATAGCGCACTCGGAAACTGGATGGGGACATTCTCCGCCGCCGCCAAAGATCGACGTTAGTCCGGCTGACTGCAAGTCTGTGCCTGACGCCGACACGCCTTTGTACGCAGAGAATCATATGCTTTTTTTTGTTGTCGCAGTGCTCGATTTATAGCTAATTCTATAGATTGGTGACTGATCCGGAAACATACGTCCCTTCTCCGCACGCGATGGACGTTCGCGCCGTTCCTCAACGGGGTTCCTACAGCGACAATTTCTCGGCGCGCCGGGCAGTCCGTCTCCCATAGATTAAACTAGTTGTGATCTATAGCTAACACTCTAGAACTTTTTTTATCGCGCTGTGCTTCCGCTTCCTGATGACCCAAACTTGCATCTGTACGTATATTGAGTTCTTTTTCAGCCCGTGTCCGTGTACTTTAAGCTAACTGTTGCAGCTGTGCACATCTTTACGTATCAGATCGCAACTCACTCTTCGTGGCCGCACGTCTCGTCGGCAAAAACTCCAACATTCTCCGCGTCGTAAGTATCACTCCCATCATTTACAAATCAACATCCAAATCTAACAAGCACAAAAACTACAGACATCACTAAGCCACGCAATCGTATTCTACCCACCTCCAGACGTCGCGGCGGCCAAGGTCGATAAAGACTGGAGCGTGATGGAGTCCTGGACAAGTCGCTCGGGCGACGGACGGATATCGTTTAATGGACGATTGTTTGATGGCCACGGTGTTATGGTTGCCGAGTTTTTGCAGGACGGGCTTGGACAGTTCTTTAGTTCGCTGTAACGGGATTGATATAAGACCATGTTTGGCGCGGTCGTGGCCCGTTTAGGATATTATCATGATGTCATCGGAATTGCCACAATTCAGCTTCAAAATTCTCTATAAATTCACATCTGTCAAAACTCGAAAAGGGATAACTTTCAATGGCGTCCGCCACATATATGCACGCTTTGTCTTTCTGAAAAGGGATCAGGAGATATTTTTGCTGCCAAATGCAGCCGTACACGTGCGACGGTGCGGCTATGAGCCTATGCTGTTTATAGCTGCGCAGAGGCTGAGCATGTGTATACGTGCAGCGCCTAGATAGCTCGGGATGAGCCGAGAGTCCGAGATCGCGTCTGATCGCGTCGCGGTCGACGTGAATCACGGGAGGCGGCCGGCGTACACAATCGGCCGAACTTTCTGTAAAGTATTCAGAGACTAGAGAGAAACAGACTTAATAAAGCATTTATGGATTATTGGATTTTGTATAGTTGTCTAGTGAAATACAATCGTCACGTTGTTAACGCGGTCGCAAAGTATGGACGGCCGTACGTGTTTGTTGATTTTTCAGGGGGATTCAGGGGCTCGACGCGTCTACATCTAGAGTTCGCGCACATCACATTCCGAGCTGCCCCAAATATACAAATCTGCACGCTTCGAGACTTGCGGCAATCAACTATTCGTTTAGTGTTTGTTTACCCCAGCGATCAGACTCTGCCAGGACTCGTCATAACCGCCGAACCGGCTGCTAATAATGTGGCTCGGCTTGCCGAGTCCAGCTCGAGATCGAGAATGCCGAACGCAGAACGCAGAACGCGAGCATTAGGGGAGGGATCAGGGGCGGACCGGTCTTATACAAAGTCTCGGTCGATGCCATGGTTTTCTGATGGCTCAGGTTGTTTACGTTTCTTTTTGGGCTGTTAGTTGTACCCAGTTCATACCTCAGTCACTCGTCTATTGAATCAAAAATGCTGGTTTCCTCGGTCTTCCTGACGGCGCTGACCGTATTCACCACCCTCGCCTTCGCGCACCCGTACTCGTCCCACCGCCAGCACACCTACAAGAACCTCTTCCGCCGCGACGTCAGTCCTGACGAGACTTGTGGTGCCGACGTCGGATATACCTGTGCTACCGGTGAATGTTGCTCGGAGTTCGGTTGGTGCGGATCCGGCACTTCATATTGCGGCTACGGATGTCAATCCGATTACGGCGAGTGCGCCAACGCTACGACTGCGATCCCATCTGCCGCGCCTGGATCTGTGTCGCCTGATATGTCATGTGGACCATCTTACAACGGATACGTTTGTCCTGACAATTTATGTTGCTCGCCAGAGGGGTGGTGTGGTGCTACGGAGGACTATTGCGAGTCGCCGGATTGCTTGGCTGGATATGGATTCTGTGACGCGGATGCGATTCCGGAGGGCGTGAATACGTCGAGTGTTGTGCGGACTTTGTTTGGGGACTTGCCGTATGGTCAGTTTATCTCGGACTGTATCAATCCGGGACAGGTTGCATTGTCATGTATGTTCAATTGTTCTAATATGTTTTGAGGTGACGACTAACGAGTACACAGTCGACGACGGACCATACAACTACACGAGCGACTTGATTGATCTTCTCGACCAGTACAACGCCAAAGGAACATTTTTCATCGTCGGGAACAACCTTGGCAAGGGCGAGATTGACCTTTACTGGGAAGACGTAATCACGAAGATGTACGAGAGCGGTCATCAACTTGCGTCGCACTCTTGGTCGCACGCCGATTGGGCGACGTTAGACGCCGTTCAGCAGCGCGACGAGCTTTACAAGAACGAGATGGCGCTGGTCAATATCATTGGAAAGTTCCCGACGTACTACCGACCTCCGTACTCATCGTGCGATCAAGGCTGCTTGGATGTGTTGGGAGAACTTGGATATCATGTAATTTTGTTTGATTTGGATACGGAGGACTATCTGCATTCGACGCCGGAACTGATCCAGCAGAGTAAGGATATTGCATTGGATTGGTTCACGGGTACGGATGTGAGGAACTTTGATACGTTGTCGATTGCACATGATATCCATTTCCAGACGGTGTATAACCTGACTGGATACATGCTCGAGATGCTGACTGCCATGAACTATTCTAGTGAGTACTTGTTTGTTCTGCGTGTATGGTATGTGAAGTGAGGACTAACGATAACTACAGTGGTGACGGTCGGCGAGTGCCTTAATGATCCTGAAGAGTACTGGTACCGCTCGTTTGACTCTGCGTCGTCGACGACTAGCACTTCTTCTTCTTCTTCTTCTTCTTCTACTTCTACTTCTACTTCTGCTTCTTCTGCGTCTTTTTTGTCGAGCTCGTTGTCGACTATGCCGACCTTGTCTAGCGCTGTGCCGACGACTGTATCTACGACGGCGTCCAGTTCTAGCGCAGGGAGTAGTTCAAGCACGCATGCTAGCATGAGCAGCACAGCGACTCCCTCGTCGACTCACTCGAGCAGCACATCAACTCCCTTGTCGAGCTATCAATCCAGCAGTGTTTCTAGCAGTGTCTCCAGCAGCGTTTCCAGCTCCAGTGCTATCTCCAGCGCCGTCTCTAGCAGTGTCCCTATCTCTAGTGTCGTCTCCAGCGCTATCTCTAGTGTCGTCTCCAGCTCCAGTGTCGTCTCCAGCGCTATCTCCAGCGCCGTCTCTATCAGTGTCCCCATCTCTAGTGTCGTCTCCAGCGCTGTCTCCAGCAGTATCCCCATCTCTACTGTTGTCTCCAGTGCTCTCTCCAGCAGTGTCTCAAGCAGTGTCTCCAGCTCCAGCAGCGTTTCCAGCAGCGCCCCCAGCTCCAGTGTCGTCTCCAGCTCCAGTGTCGTCTCTAGCGCTGTCTCCAGCTCCATCTCCAGCGCCATCCCCAGTGCCGTCTCCAGCAGCACGGTCTCGTCGCTCTCCACGAGCTCTCTGATCTCACTCACTTCATCGTCTTCGTCTCATCTGCCGACGGTGGTCACTGTCACGTTCTCGTCTAGCAGCTCGGCAAACGGCACTGGCGTTGATCCATGCGTTTGACCTCTGAAGTCGTGAGGGCAAGCTCATGGATGATGATATATTAATATTACGTGGTAGGATTGGAGACAGGGTTCGTACTTTGTCTTTTATTATTTGTGAATGTGAATGGATGTGATATAGTCGATGCCTAATTCCAGAGAGTAGATACTCAACTTGAAGTCGTAAAGAATCAGAGCCGATAGACGATGTCCCGAACCGGCTAGCCGCTGATCAAACTAGCTCGGCGCGTATGCATTAATGTTCCGCCGCGCTGGATGTTAAACACATTACCGATCGCCTAGCGCGGCCTAGCGCGGCCTATCCCGGCCTAGTGCGGCCTGTTCCGGCTTAGCGCGGCGCGGCACGCATAACCGCCACGTCTCCGACCCACAGCAAAGCAGGCACGGCGGGTACCAGCAGGTACGCAAGGTACCGCGTTCCTGGCTGCCACTTGTAAGTACTTTGGCAGCAGCGCCGCACACAGAGTACGTACCGCGCTGCCCCGTGCGCGGTACCGTGCAGCTTTAGCGCGCCGCTAGCGCGTGGCGCAGACTAGTAAGGGTCGCACCGCCACGGGGCTGGGGCTGGGACCGGCGGGCGCTTGTCTCGAGCAGCGGACGGAGTGGAACCAAGTCAGGAACTAATTCAGCAGAACCCGGCCCGCCGCTCAGCTCAGCTCGACCCGGCTCGAGAGACGATTCGTCTGGCGCGTCTGGAACCTGAACTCGACTGTGCAGCACTTCACCGCTTTTCACTCCAGCACTCGCGCTTCGGCGCCCGCAGCCCTCGAAGTCGTCTCGTGTGTTCGATTGCACGACTGTACGGTTCTATTCCAGTTATCACCCGCGACGCACGATCACGACCGCTAACTGCTTCCAGATATCTGCTCTATATATACAATATAGACACTGTTGCCACTATGGGGTTTCCGCGGATATCCGGCAGTCCCACCGACGATCTCAGCGACGACACGATCAAGGACACCATCGTCCTCCAACCCGTCGACCCACCGCCATCTCGACCCGCCGCCTCCCCCTCACCTTCGCCCGACGCGTCCACAGAAGCCGATAATAATAACACGGATGACAATAACAACGACGCTGCGCGCATCGACGCCTGGCGAACTGAGATGCTCACCACGCTCGCCGCGATCCGAGACGATAAGCTGCGGCATGCCCGGATCCAGCGGTCGTTGGAGCGCGACAAGATTTTGCGCGTCACGAGGGCTCGGCGAGAGGTGATTTGGGCGCAGTTTTTGTCAAAGAGGGTTGAAGCGCAGCAATCTATGCTTTCCAAAACCGGAGCCGCGATTGAAGCGCTTCAGAGTGACGATTTTCGGCGGAGCGAGTTGGGATGGTATACCTCTACTTCTAGCAACCGCGACGGCTTGGGCTGTCTCAACCCGCCGCGGAAACGAGCGCGTGTTGCGATTCAGACTTATTCAGACTGGAAAGGAATCGTCAAGCCCGTCACGCTCAGCAAAGAAGAGATTGAAGATGATTTAAGAGCGATATTTGCTCACGACGCTTCTCCTGCTACTGCTCATGGCGCGGACACTGCCGCGGACAGAACAGTAGCCAATATGGCAGTGTCAAGCCCTTCTGAATCGTCTGCAGGGTCGTTGCATCAGTTAGTCGACGCGGCAAGAACGATTGACGACGTGGCCGAGATTTCGTCATTGGTGCCGTCTCAATCTCGAGTTATCGTTTCTGCTGCGGGGGATTACTCGCCGGCGGATAGCGCAATCGAGGGTGACGGTTCAGCCGGAAAGGGAGGCGGACGGCATACGGATACATTCACTTATTCGTCTTTGGAGGAGTCTGATCGAGAATCACCAATTTCTGAGTTTGAGCGGGCAGATTTACAGGACCCGTCGTCGTTTTACGAAGCGAACAAAGTTGGTGACCACCACCCGCCGCCTCGAATTGAGATTGACCGGTATGCTCGTGGTGCTATGAATCATGAGTCGTCGCGTCGCAACAACCTGGCGCCTATATCTGATCGTTCGTTTTATGGTCGTCCAGTACTTTCACAACAGCCAATTCAGTATTCCTCTCAGAATAAGCCGCAACCTCAACCATTACCACAAGTACCGCCTCCGCCGCCTGCTAGTAACTACATATCTCCAGCACCACCACCACCACCACTACCACCGCCACAACAGCAACCGTACTACTCACCACCGCCACCTTCATTTGATTGGAATCGACCGGTAGTCCAGAACTCTCACCAACAATATTTCCCGAATTCAGAAGTCTACAATCAAGTTGCCACCCAGCTGCGTATTCCGTACAGCGATAACGCAGGATTCAATTTGAACCAGCAATTTCCAGCCAAACAGACTCAACCACAACAACAATACAGTAATCATACTCCGTCTATTCCTCAGCATCATCAGGGATATTATCATCCTGTACCGCACTACGCTCACCCATCTCCGATATTGAATCAGCCCCCAGGTCCAGCGCAGAACTCTCCGGCTGCGCAGTTTGTGTCTCAAAGTGTACCATATCAAGGCTACTATCAGTCCCGCCCACCACCACCACTGGCACCACCGCCTCCACCGATAGCACAACAATGGCCATCGCGAATCAGCCAATACAACACACCACCGTCACTTCCTCCTCCTCCTCCGCCGTCGCAACATTACCAATCCACCCACCCATCTCTACCTGTACAGCACGCTCCAGTTCCTGACCGTCGTGACTCGTCCTATTACGGTGCCCAACGTTCCGATTACATGTCTCCAGCAACGCGGTACTCTTCAGTATGTATTATTATTCAAACTTAGAACCATTGTATGCAGTAAAGCAGCGACTAACGAAGATCTATAGGGATTTCCTCATGCTGAAGTGTACTCTCAAGCCCAGCAACATCGGTATGAATATCCGCCTGCTCCGCCTCTGTTACCACAGCCACACGCGGTAGCAACAGCAACGGCGCATACAGATCAGCGAAACAGCTACACGCAGTATTATAGTCCCGCACAAGCAGGTTACAGTACGGCGGCTCCGCGGTACTGATCTTCTCGAGTCCGGGAAGTTTGTATAGATTGGGAATAAGTACAGATGAACGGTTTGGCGCGATATTGTGTAAAAATGTAAGATTACTGAATGTATTTACGGTGACAGTGTGTACAAATACCTCGACTTGATTGTATATCGTCTAGCTATGTATTATATATTCATGCAGGCTACCGAGGAGTAACCTTCCAAACCCCCAATCCAGGTTTATTCTGTGTCCAAATCAACTTCGTTTGTTCCCACCAACCAATCAATAATTCTTCTTCTTTGTCGTCGTCATCGTCATCTTCATCAATCGACGATGACGATTCTCTCATTCTCTTGTGGTACAACGCTTCATCATAATCAACCCCCAAATCATCCAAATTCAAATGTCGAGGATACACATATTCCAACCGTAAATCAAAGGCCAACTCCGTGTTATCCATCATGATGTATAACTTCTGCGATGACACGGGGGCTATAAATATTATATCCTTCGTCGCACCCGACTTCAAAGCCGACTCAGCAAGCCCCGTAAGCAACGTCGCAATCGAGCCATACGGCGACCCCATCATATCCCACACCCTTGCGCCCGTCAACGGCGAACTCACAGCCTCGGTCGCGTTCCCGTCCGCGTACCCAACTAATCGCAAAACTTCATCACCATCCTCCACGCCACCGTGAAACACAAATCCCGGCCCGTCGTCACGGTTACCTAAAAGCCAATCCGGCGGTGAATATGTTTTCCACCAGACTACGTCTCTGATTGATGAAAGCCGGGGTGCGACGTAAGTTGCTTGCACTGGGACTACTCCGCCTTGGTGGTAGACGCCGAAAAGAGTCGCTAGGATTAGATTGAATATCGTAAATACTGCGATTAAGGTCCGCCTTCTTGCTGTATGAGAAAGGATAAAATTCGGTATCTCGGTTGCTGTGAGCAGTAAGGGGACTATAGGCAGCAAAAACCTCGCTTCCTGGTGCTTGAAAACCGACAAAACAGAAATTCCAGACACGGCAGATAAAAACGAGATTGAAAGTTGCGGCCGGATGAAGACGAGGTAAGGGCCCAGCATTTGCGGCAGATTGATCAACAGATGAGTGTATCGTGGGTGAATGCCATGTTTGGCTAAATTCTCGGTTTGAGAGTTATACAGAAAATTGTTGAGTGGCGTGATCACAAAAGTCGAGGATTCGTAGTATCGCGTGTCGATATAGATTGCGACGAAGGAGGCGGCGATGGCTGATAATAAAATATATACAAGCGAAATAGGACTACCGAACGTCAGACTTGAAAGATCATGCGAGTAAGTTTTGCAGATGATTGAGTACTCACAATTTCATAAATTGAGGAATCAAGTAGATGGCAGGTAAAATCAAAAATGCCGGGAACGTGATGCGGTTGAACACGCCGATGGCGGTCAAAATTCCCAGCAGGACACAAGACCAAAAATGCGACGTGTGCTATATACCAAAATTCCTGTTAGCTCTCACTGTATCTCCGCCATCCGCAGCACCAGTGTAAAAATTAAACAAGTCCAATAAAACGTACGCCGAAATTCCGAGTCGATATGCGCCGGATCAAAACCAACGCCCAAGCTAAAACGACGGTTTCGACCGAGTTTGAGAATGTGTGTGTTTGAAACGTCCAAGTAACAAACGAGCTCGCGACGAACAAAAGGTAGTGTGCTCGGACTTTTGGGGTGCTGCCTAGCTCCTGCAGTGCCCAGTCCTCTGCGCGAGTGTCAGCAGAGGTTTACACACAGCTATACTGCTGAGCTGAGAATACGTACCAAGGGAGAATGAAATGACAAAGAAAAAGATGCGTAGGCAGTAATACACGAGATACGGGTTTGCATCAGCTAAAGCGAGAGAGTCAGCGCGTCGCACGAAAATGGGAGGGAAAAGGAAACCAGGCGTACTTCCGTAACCCCAACGGACGATGGTCATGGGGATCCCGTACGCCAACCACATTGGCAAAACGCTTCGAATCGGCATCTCACTCGTGAATTCCCATGTCTTTGTAGTCTGCCATCCAAAGATCTCGCCTGTTTTCAAAAAGAAGTCAGTCTCGCCGTAGCTGTTAACCCACCCCGTCAGTAAAACTAACCCGCCATGATCTCGGGACCTTGGAAATGTTCATCTGGATGGATGTATGACGGCGAGAGCGTGAAGTAGAAGCGAACGATGACCAAGAGGAGGTACGTCAGACGCCACGACATCGCGTCGGTGTCGTTCCGTTCGCCGGGTGGAATAGCTAGGGCAGTGATGTGTGTGTGCCGGAGTGCGTGATAGTGAGTTCTGTCGGGTGTTGAATCTCTCCCGAGGCAGGTGGATGCTGGAACGGTTGTCGGTTCAGCCCTGGAAAATGCCGCTATCTTTGTTCCGTCAGCGGGCCTTGGCTATGGCTATGAGGCGGGGCAGAACGAGGACACGGCCAGAGGTGCTGCAGACGCGAGACGGGCGGAGGGAGCAAGGAAGATCCGAAAAGAGGAGAGCAGCATGATCTCCTGGCGGGAGTAGAGGCTGGCGGTGGGTGAATTCGAGTCGCGGATCGTACAGTCTCTCGCGCTGCAGCTGCGGGGACTTAAAAACAATTCAGGAACGCGCGGACGCGCTGCGGCTCACGTTCAATGCGGAATTTAAAAAATAAACACGCCCGAGGTCTCGCTAAAAGCGAATGCTTTGTTGTTGTTGACGAGTTTGTGTTAGTTTGGCTGGCGCCTGGCAGTGCTCTAAGAGTGCACGATATGGACGCGATTGGCAATCCTATAGGCCGCAGCGGTACAGTAGGCAGACGGCAGTAGCACTGTAGCAGTACAGCCTGTGACTACTGGACGACTGGCGGAATCTTGACGACCCGCAGTAGCGAGCCGCGTGTGCCGGCCGAGTCTCGAGGCGTTGCACTGCTCTGATAAGGTGCCGCCATTTATGTAAATATAACGTATTGCAAAAATGCCTCGATGGCATGAATCATGATAAATACACCGGCAATCAAACGCGATCAAACGCCGGTCATTCACCGGTCATTCACCGCGACTACAGCTTTTATACACAGTCAACACAACACAGCAACGTAGTGTATTGACGAATCAATCACGCAAAGATCGAAACTTTCCAGGTTCTCGTCGCATAATTAACCTAACAGTAACCGTCGTACTCGTCGCTCCTGGGGTTTGCTGTTCAGGAATGTTATGGCATAGTTGAGCAAATTGGTCAAGTGTTGACTCTTGTCTCTTGACTCGACCTTGTGGACGTTGCGAGTGCGCCGCAATCCGTACGTTGATTCGATATGCAATTAAATCTATTGCATGCTACCAGCGGCAATCCAGCAGCAATTGGTCTAGAGATTTCATGCTGATATTACTACCGCGGGCCGCCTTGTCTACCTGATACCTCTTATTCCTCTATCAGACGTGCTTTGTCTAACAACCAGTCAACTGACATACAAAATGTGTTTCTAGAATCCCAGTGGGATCAGTCGAACTCAACAGCAATCAGCATACGCCCTTTCATAGCTGCATCCTTGGATCAACCCGCGACCAGCTGCGACAAAGGAATGAATGACAGAATACAGATCCAACCGAATGAGCAAACAGTTCAGGCGTTTACTGATGAATATACGACTGTTGTAGATAACTTGACCCTCGTGTTCGTTTTCGTACTCCCTAACGACCCGCCAATCTTGCCAATACACTGTTTTCTCGGCTCTTCCAGCCACATTGTCTCGAATCTTATTATCTTGAGAGACTCAAAGCTCCGCTAACCCGGCGCTCTTCTGCGCTCTGCGTGCCGTATGTTATAGTGTATATCGTGCCATGGCCGATTGTTGTCCGCTGTGCTGAAAGTTGCAGTGTACTGCGAGTCACGATCCGAGCTCATCGCGCGCGCGAGACACAATTCATGCACTATGGAACCTTAAATGCGTGGCGCGCCGCACAGCGTGCAGGGCGGCTAACTAAACACGGCTAGTGCAGGCCTCGAGCCGCACGAAATGACGTTCGTGGCGGTCCACCGGAGCTGAACCGGAGCGCTCATCCAGAATTGCCGGCGCTCGTGTATAATACATCCTGCCAGCCCAGCCCAGCACTGCTCCCGTTTCTACAGTTCTACTGAGCTTCTTGTCGCTCAACTATCAATTGATTCAACTCGTCCTCCATCGTCTCGTCAACCATGGCCGTCCAGGAATCCATCGCGGCAGCGTACTTCCCCAACGAGCCCGCGCAGCCGCGACGCGTCACGATGTTCCCAGGACCCCGGTCCGTAGCGGATCTCAAGTCCCTGGACGCAGTTTACGACACTCACGCCGCGTACATGATCTGCGACTACCAGCACAGCATCGGGAACTACCTTGCCGACGCCGACGGAAACCTCTATCTCGACGTCTACGCGCAGATCGCTTCGATCCCGCTGGGTTACAATAACCCAGCGCTCACAGCGATCGCGCACTCAAAGGAGATGATCGATGCGATCGTCAATCGACCTGCTCTTGGAAACTTCCCCAGCATAGAATGGGAGGAAATCCTTCGCGAAGGCATTTTGGCGGCGGCACCAGCTGGACTGGATAAGGTCTGGACTTCCATGTCTGGCAGCGATGCCAACGAGTCCGCCTACAAAGCTGCCTTCATTTATCACCGCATGCAGCAGCGAGGGAAAGGGGCTGACTTTTCGACTCTGGAGAAGGAATCTACGATGCTGAACAGCGAGCCTGGGTCTCCTGATCTTGCCATTCTGTCGTTTGAAAAAGCTTTTCACGGACGACTCTTCGGATCTCTGTCGACGACCCGCTCGAACCCTATTCACAAACTGGACATCCCAGCGTTCAAATGGCCAAAGGCTCCGTTCCCATCTCTCAAGTACCCGCTTGACGAGCACAAAGATTACAATCACAGGGAAGAAGAAGAATGCTTGTCGGCTTTGGAAGTTATCATTACAGAGTGGAAGGATCGAATTTCTGCTGTCGTCGTCGAGCCGATCCAGTCTGAAGGCGGCGACAACCATGCGACTCCGTTCTTTTTCCAGCAATTGCGTTTAATTACTAAGAGAAACAACATTTTACTTATTGTCGATGAAGTTCAGACCGGCGTCGCAGCAACAGGCACGTTCTGGGCGCACGAGCAATGGAATCTGCCGTCACCGCCCGACATGGTCACTTTCTCGAAAAAGTTCCAAGCAGCTGGATTTTTCTATGGAAACGAAGATCTCCGGCCATCTCAGCCGTTTAGACAGTTCAACACGTGGTGCGGAGATCCATCAAAGGCTCTGATTGCGCGCGGAATCGTCAAGGAAGTCAAGAACCTCGATCTGGTGCGCCATACTGCTCGGGTTGGAAAATATTTGTATGCAGGACTAGAGAGTCTTCAGCGTGCGTACCCTCAGCAGATGTCTCGGCTTAGAGGCAAGGATAGGGGTACTTTTATTGCATGGGACTCTCCCACTGTCGAGGCTAGAAACAAGTTTCTTGTCGATATGAAGAACGGAGGGGTCAACATCGGCGGTTGCGGTGCTCAATCTGTCAGACTCAGGCCAAGTAAGTTGATCCGTTGACCTTTAGACCGTTTTGGAGTGATGCTAATCGATTGTAGTGCTCGTGTTTGAGGAAAAGCATGCCGATGTACTCCTTGAGATTTTGGAGAGCGTCTTCAAAGCTTCGTAATTTGCATGATTGCTATGATCAGGCCGACGCATCAAACAAGCGACTGGAGAGTGGAGACTGGAGACTGGTGTAAGGAATAAGGAATAAGCGACAGTCAATCAGTCATATTTCGAAACCAATCTGTACATACAATAAATATGATTCCAGGCAAGAAAGTTATTAGTAAGTCGTGAGTAACAGGGTTCGAGTTTTAAGCCCTTACTCCCACTGTAAAATTAGTGCATTCACCGCTGCGCATAAGTTATGACTCTTCCGTCGTCATTTGTCAAACAAGCTGCAAACAAACTTAACCGTCCAACATTCTATTAACTTTGTCGTTATTTCGTCTATGACTCACACGGCATGTACTGTGGGCTGCCGGCTGTAAGTTGTGCAAATTAGTCGCGGTTTGCTGTAGAGAGCAAAGCTCATCGCTTAAACGTCGCGTGTTTTCGTAGATACACGATTATTCGACAGATTACGTCACGCTTGTGCGGTGCGGCGTCGAGAAAAATTTCGAGTCCCGGCTGTTAAGGCTTTCGTCTTTATAAAAATTCCCATATATATTTCTGCCACCTTCCCTGTGACATTCAGTATTACATAGATTATATTCGTGGCGACTTTTCGGTTGTCTTTCTTTTGTCTTGTTTTGTTTTAGCAGCAAGAGGAGAGATTCTAATTCCTGCTTCGTTTTACTCACGCTTGAAGTGAGCTTCATCTTTCACTATACTTCGACTTTGCGCTTTCGATACAACTGATAAATAATTATGGCTGTTCGTGCTCAGGTATGATTTAGCAATCTTTGGCATGCCTATTTTTTGTATCCTTTCTAACTTTTATTAGTTTGAGAACTCCAACGAGTAAGTTGTGCATCTGTGGCATAGGATTTTCGTGTTGAGTAGATGTGGCGGGGACTGCATGATCTTTCTTGTCAGCTTGGAGACGATGAAGCTAATGTAGTTTCTAGGATTGGAGTGTTTGGAACTTTGACCAACTCGTATTCTCTGGTGGCTGTTGGTGGATCTGAGAACTTTTACAGGTTAGTCCGGTTTGCTTCGCTTCAAGCATGTCTTGCTTGCAACATGTTCCTAACGCGATTTTATAGTGTTCTGGAAGCTGAACTCGGAGATGTGATTCCCGTTTGCCATACTACTATTGGTGGCACTAGAATAATCGGTCGTCTGACCGCTGGGTATGTGAATTTTGTTTTTGGATAGATTGTCGTGACCATAAGCTGACAAATGGATAGTAACCGTCGTGGACTCTTGGTCCCTACCTCTACCACCGACCAGGAACTTCAGCATCTGCGAAACTCATTACCAGATAGCGTTCGGATTCAACGAGTCGAGGAACGTTTATCTGCTCTAGGAAATGTCATTTGCTGTAACGATTACGTTGCGCTTGTACACCCTGACATCGAGCGAGAAACCGAGGAATTAATCTCAGACGTTTTGGGTGTCGAGGTTTTCCGACAGACGATTGCCGACAACGTACTAGTCGGATCCTACTGTTCGCTTAGTAACCAGGGTGGAATCGTGCATCCCAAGACTTCTATACAAGATCAAGATGAGCTTTCGTCGCTGCTTCAGGTTCCCCTGGTCGCCGGTAGCGTCAACCGGGGTTCTGCTGTTGTCGGTGCTGGAATGATTGTTAACGACTGGTTGGCGGTCACTGGACTGGACACAACTGCTCCCGAACTCAGTGTTATTGAGAGTATTTTCAAGCTCCAGGACGGACAGCAAGGCGCTATTACCGGTTCTATGAGAGATACTCTCATCGAGACCTACACGTAAATCGGGTGGCACAAAAAAGTTCTCTGTCGGCATTGCGTTTTTCTTTTTTTATCAAAAATGCATGTTATTATATGTTGTATAGGTTTGGGATAGGAAATTATCTCTGTACGTATGTCGTTTTGTCGTTTAGGCGCTACTGCATTTTTTGTTTGTTTTTCGGTGCATTATCAAATGTTAAACCTATCCACAGCATTCCGTCTTTTCTTCACGATGTGCAACAAGACGCCGTCACCTTATGATAATTATACGTTACACATGTATAAGCTATATGTGCTTATGACAACTCTTATAGTAAAGATCTGAAATCCGTAATCACTGCGTACTCGGCTTTGTGGCTCTCAGAAAGAGGAGCATTTCCAGGTCGATCTACCGCGAACGCTTCAAATCCAGCTTCTTTGGCCGCCACGATCTCTGTTCCAGATGTCAGTAACCCAAACTCGAAATAAAACTAAAAAAAACAGCAAAGCGCTATCAACCTTTCATGTTATCGCTGAGAAACAAAAACTCGCTTCTCGGTGCATCCTTAGAGACTTGGTCGGCAATTATGCTATAAGACAAAGTCTCAGTCTTCGGTCCAGCCGTGACCGTGTCAAAGTATCCTTGAATCCCCTTCGTCAGATCCCCGCGCTCTGTATGCGTAAACAGCAAGATCTGGGCATCGACCGAACCGGACGAGTAAATAAACACGTTTCGCTTTTCTTCGGCGGTAGATGACGGTGATGTCCAGACTCTGAATGCTTCGTACACGTCATCGTATAGCGGTGCTTTTAGCTTGCCGGTTTCGTATCCTCGGCGCCAGACATAGCCTTGTAATTGTTTGAGTTCGGGGACTTTGAGATCTGATAGGGTGAGATGTCGAATATAAGCGTGCAGATCATCGTATGTTAGCCGTTTGTCGCCGGGAAACGCGTCGATGTAGACTTGTAGATCTGGAGGTGGATGGTCCGAGAAGTGCAGTTTCAAGATGTCGGGAATCGCTTCAAGGAAATAAGGAAACTGTTTAGCAAGTAATTTGTCAGAAACGTATATTAATTGGTACAATAAGTAAAGTAAAGATAGCATACCAAGACATCCTTGACGAAAGAGATCGAGCATACTGTCCCTTCTGTACGTTCGTCGCATCAGTCGCTGTGGATATTTCACATGCCACCGAGAGAAAGATCGAAAACTCACCAATGTCGAGAACAATGTACTTTTGTGGAACCATGGCCGTAATTATGGCTACAAAATCTGTAGCAATTATATGGGGTGTGCTGCAGATAATAATTCAGGGGATTACAATTTGGTCGAGGACTGCTGGCTCTATATAATTTTGGAAAGCTCGCGTATGCCGTTGATTCTGTCGCGATTGAGACGCGATCGACGCGTTCATGAACAAAAGAGACATTTTATAACATACACTTGTAGTTTGACAAGCGCATGTCTGTCGCATGATTATTATCTGTAGCTAAATAAACCTCTATTTACTATACCTACAACTCAATCGCTCTTGTTCAAATTAAAATCCTTAATTGGGTATACAGAATCTATTGAAACAGCTCTCCGAGCATCATGCACCACATCCTAAACGGAATACTTCTGAGCACATCAAAACAAGACGTTGCCAAACACTTAAGCAAATGCGCGAATGATACCGAAATGTATACCATGCTACCTGCCGAGCTAATGCCTAGACGGCCATCATGACTAGCTCCAGGTTGACTATGAATTCAGCAAGGCTTCTAGCGACAGAGTCCGCATTAGCTCATGCAGATAACCAATCGTCCTATAAGGTGCCGAGTCAAACGACCTTAGAATCGGAACGCGCTAGGAAAACCGTAAAGCTGAAGCCAGCTAAACTCTCCATTCTGTAAATCTCATTGTTGCAGTTTAAAAATCATATGCAGGTTTGCACTACAATCATAAACAGCTTTGCAGCTTCATCGGGTTGTCCGCAAAATTCCACGACGCTGTTCTTCCATGTGTCCGGTAAGAATCAGCTTCTTACGCGCTGCTGTGAGAGAAGCTGGACGCGTAAACCGTTGAGTGCGCGCCTCACATGATCTAGTTTAGGGCATAACTGCCCAACTCTTCCACACTAACCGCACATTCACAGAATGTCCCAGCCAACTATTTCTCCACCAAATTTCAGCCAAATTCGAAGTATCGAGAATCGTCGACGCTATACGCAAATTGCCTTGTTGTCCTTCGCTCGTCGTCACGATACTCCACCGGGTCACCGTCGTATCGATAACTAATTGACAATTGAACAATTTACGGACGATATCAGATCACAAAAATGCAGTTAACTCTGAGAGATATCAAGCGCCAGAAGTGGACGGTCGATGTCGAGCCTACGGATACTGTGAGTACCCCTCTTTGATCCAGTTTTCTTTGTTTGACTGCGCACGATCTTGCGATCTGGCTTGAAGATCAGCACAGGCTTTTGCTGTTGCTGTATTCGATTTTGCTGGGGTTTGCGATGGTCTCAAGACGCTGTGGACAGGTCGTGATTACAGATCAGCGGATTGATGTGACGCGTACTGTGTACTACTTACTCTACCTTTGCGGGCATGGGCTAATGCTTTGATTTTCTTTTTAGATTGGCTCGGTCAAGAAAGTCATTGAAGAGCAGAAAGGATGGAGTGCCGAGCAGCAGATGTTGATTTACTCTGGTTCGTTATTTTATATGTTTGTGCATGTCGTACAAGACCGGCGTTGGCTGATTTGCTGTTCTCTTACAGGAAAGACTCTGGTTGACGACCGATCTGTCGAGTCTTACAATATCAAGGAAACCGATTTCATTGTGTGCATGGTATCTAAGGTGAGAGCAATAATATACTGTTTTTCTGATCGGGGTTTTGTCGGTGATTTCGGGGCTGATATGGAAATAGCGGAAACCTGCCGCTGCCGCTGCGCCTGCTGCCGAAGCCTCTGTTGCTACCCCGTCGACTCCCGCGCCTGCGCCAGTTGCCACACCGCAGGCCCCTGCTCCGGTTCAATCTACCCCGGCAGCACCCGCTACAGCTGCTGTCGGCGAGACACCGGCTGCTGCTACGCCTTCCCCTGCCACAGTTGGATTCAACGACCCGTCTGCGTTTTGTAAGACCTCCAGACCCCTGTTGATCATTTCTTGTGATTCGTGTACTGATATTGGCGATAGCTACCGGTAGCGCGCGCCAGGCTGCTGTTGAGAACATGATGGAAATGGGATACGAGCGCGAGGAGATCGAGCGCGCTATGCGTGCCGCTTTCAACAACCCCGATCGTGCGGTTGAGTACCTTCTTGGCGTATGCGTATTTTTTTTCGTCAGAGAGCAGGTTTGGAGTTTGCATAGCTGACGCAATACTTTTAGGGAATCCCTGAGTACCTGGTTCGCGATGCCCCCCAGGCGGGTGCTCCTGCTGCTGCTGCCACTGAGTCCGACGGTGCCAGCAGCCCAGATGTCGCTCCCGCGGAACTTCCCGAGCAGGTCGCTCCCGCTCCTGCAGACTCGTCTGCTGGTCTGAACTTATTCGAGGCCGCTGCGCAAGCTTCACAACAGAGCCAGCGACCGCGTCAGACTGCACGGCGATCAAACCCACCTGCACCGGGCCCGGGCCCGCTGCCGGGCAACACTGCTGAAGCGAACCTTGATTTTTTGCGCAACAGCAGCCAGTTTCAGCAGATCCGAGACCTGATTCGACAGCAGCCGAATCTGTTGGAGCCGATATTGCAGCAGGTTGCGCAGTCGAATCCGCAGTTGGCTTCGCTTATACAGTCGAACCCGGATAGCTTTGTTCGATTGCTTACCGAGGGAGGCGAGGACGAGGCTGAGCGGGGTGGATATCAGATTGAAGTGACTGCTGAGGAATCGGCTGCCATTGACAGAGTAAGTATAGTTGATAAACAAGTTACTAGACTCTTTTGAGCAATCTTTACTGACAACCGTGACAGCTTTGCAGCTTGGGATTCCACAGACAGGTCGTTATACAGGCTTACTTTGCATGCGATAAAAACGAAGAAGTTGCCGCAAACTATCTGTTTGAGCACGTATGTTTTATTTGATATTTTTTGTCCCTCGCAATTCGCTAACTTTATGAATCCCAGGGCCACGAAGACGAAGAGTAAATTTGTCTCAAACGATCATGTCTTTCGTGTTTGTGTGTGTTTGTTACATTTGATGTAATTCATTGGCGCTTGCACCCTGTTTATTTCCAATCGTTGTTCTTGTTGTACTAAAACTGTACTGGATTTTCTGCGCGCGGAACATGTGGATCTTATAGGAGCGGGGGCGCCGATCTATAGTTTGTTTTTAACTATAGCTGTAGGTCCAGGGAGCATTATAACTATGATTTTTTATAATTATAACGTATATAGTTTTTGATTTTTGTTGCCGTGCGCAAAACTCGAACGGTAATTGTAGAGATGCCAATCAATATTGCGGGGAGCCTATATAGTCCCAGCTCACCGGCGACCTCTTCCACCGGGCCTGCGATTAGTACTCGCAATCTCATTCTTACTCAACGTCAACCCTCGTTTCGTAAAATGCCCGACACTCTGAATCTTCAACCCGCGATCTCTCTTCTGACCCGCAGAAGATTTGCCCTTTAGCGGTCTCACGGCAACAGGCAGCACGATCCCGGCATCCTTCGCGTTCTTTTCATACCGTTCTTTCCGCTGCGCTTGTTTTTTTACCATCCCTTTCCGCATCGCCATTGGCATCTTCTCCTTATTAAACCGTTCCCGTTGCTTGTCAATCAGACTCTGCGGGTTTAACGAATAATAATCCGCCTTATCATTCCGTCTTCCCCCCGCACCACCACCGCCACCGCGGATCCCAGCACCTTGGATCGCAAGACTATCGATCCGGACATCAAGCGTCTTTAACCGTGCTTTGCCGACCGGATCGAACGAGGTTACGCCGTCTTTGCGACTGGCTTCGGAGAGGACATGGGATTCGGTGATGAGTCGTTGTAACGCGACGTCGTGTTTGAGGTTTAGTTCGTCGTCGTTGTTGTCGTCGCCGTCGGCGGCGGCGGAGCGGTGCTTGCCTTTCTTTTGCCGAGACTCGTTTTCGAGACGTTGTTTCTCGAGCGCGTTTTCTGATTTTGGTACGTTGTCAGACTGTTATTGCAATTAGTAAATCCCCAATACCAAACAAGACAATGATGATATGTAAATCACCACCAAAAAAAGATCACACGAACCATGAAATTCCGACTTTCGCGAACGGTAGGCTTACTTAGCCGTTCAGTCTTTGACCCGTCAAACCGAACGATAACAGGCGCGTCGCTGTCGTTACCGCTATCATCGTCGTCATCGTCGTTTTCGCTTTCGCTTTCGCTTTCGTCTTCGTTGTTGTCGAAACCGGTGAAGTCTTCTTCTTCTTCGTCGCTTTCGAGGTCCGAGTCTTGTTCACTTTTATCGTCGTCGTCGTCTTCGTCGTCCACTTCATCCTCATCCTCGTTGGATTCGTCATCATCATCATCTTCCTCCTCAGGATCAACAATCCGAAACCCTTCATCACTCATCTTAACTCCTCCCCGCGCTTTAGTTGTCGCCGTCGCACTCTTCGTCCCCGCGCTTTTCTTCAACTCCTTCACTTTCCTCAGTTGCTCCATAACATCATCCGCGCTCTCTCTCCCTCTCTTCTTCCCTTTCTTTTCCTCCTGCACCGGCACCTCCTTCTCCACTTTCTGCCCATTCTTCTTCTTCGCGGAAGCGGCAGCAGCACTCGCCTTTGCCGCCTTCACTGCGGCAAGCTTCGCCATCACATCTGCGACTGATTCTCCCATCGTGTCGCTTCAGTTTGTTTTTTCTGTGCCTTTTTCCGTTTTTTTGCCCCGTAGACGCTTGCGGCCTGGTTCCGAAACTATCTGAAGGACTCAAAGTAAGACACGAATGGGGCGTTTGCTCTGAAAATCAATTAGGCCAAAGGTATAAAGCGATCGATATCTGAGGGTTTAATATATTTTTTTCTCTACAGCGCATCGCGTAGTTAATGTTTTCAGGGGTAAGCCTGTCACGTGCAGAAATTTATTACACACGGGCGATGCGGGCGACATCCATCGCGCTTTAACGAACCTTCAAATCTTTAAGGACACAACAAAACTCGAAATCAAGACAAAAAAATGACCCGGTTCCGCGGCTGCATCGACATCCACGCCGGCCAAGTCAAACAAATCGTCGGCGGCACGCTTTCCGACGACACCGCCGCCACGACGACGACGACGCTGAAGACCAACTTCGTCGCCAGCTTACCGGCGCGTCATTTCGGGACTCTGTATCGTGAAAATCAGGTTACCGGGACTCATGTGATTAAACTCGGACCTGGATGTGATGAGGCTGCGACGGAGGCTTTAAAAGCTTGGGATGGTATGTAGTTTGCGTGTTTCTTGGGAGAGTGGGGTGGAACGCTGATTCTTTTTGAAAGGTGGGTTGCAGATTGGAGGAGGGATTACGAGCGAGAATGCACAGGATTGGATATCCCGGGGTGCTGAAAAGGTATTTATTATCTTTTATTTTCTATAGTTGCTACGACTGGTGAAGAAAAGGCTGACCTAATTTTGGGAAAATAGGTGATTGTGACGTCGTATCTGTTTCCAAATGCCAAATTCGAGCTGGCGAGGTTAGAAGAGTTGGTGGAGAAAGTTGGAAAGGACAAGTTAGTTGTCGATTTAAGTTGTCGGAGACGGGATAATGAGTGGATCGTTGCTATGAATAAATGGCAGACGCTTACAGATACAAAAGTGGATAAAGGTACGTTGTGGGTTTGATTCATAATTTTCTGGTCATGACTAACCAAACCAATTTCCAGAAACGTTATTATTCCTGTCTAAATACTGCTCCGAATTCCTAGTACACGCAGCCGACGTTGAGGGACTATGCCGCGGGATCGACGAAGACCTAGTGGTCGCGTTAGGCAGCTGGTCGCCGATTCCAGTCACGTACGCCGGCGGAGCCAAATCTCTTGATGATTTGGCGCTGGTGGAAAAATTGAGTTTGGGGAAAGTGGATCTCACGTTTGGAAGCGCGTTGGATATATTTGGGGGTGAGTTGGTTAAGTTTGAGGATTGTGTGGCGTGGAATCGGAGGAAGGAGGAGGGAAGTGATGTAAAGTGATGTGAGTGTAAAATTGTAAAATATGGTACATAGAGCGAATAGATGAAAAGCAATTGATGAACGCCATGATTTGCGATATGAGGGGAGGTGGATTAGTAGTACTTTTTGCCGACCAGACTGAAGTACAGGATGTTAATAGCCTTCCTAACCCCATTTCTAACAAACGAGTTGACCGCAGCTAAAAAAACAATCATCCGTTAGCACCGTCTTTCTCAACTTCCGGCAAAAAAGAAGAAAGAGAAAAAGAACATACCTCCAGATCTTCGTCCACTAGCCGAAACCCCCCGAATCCAAGGTGAAACCCACAGCATCCCAAACCTCATTCCAAAACCCTGCAACCCGGGCATCAAAAACTGATCCTTGACAAGCACCCAAGCGATTGACAACATCGAACCGTTAGTGCTAGAGATTGCACGGTCAAAGACTGAAGACGCGCGCATGTCTGCGGATTTGGCGAATTGGTAGGCGAGCGAGATTGAGGCTTGGAGACGTGCAATGGGATCGTCTTCGTCTTCGAGATCGGAGAAGTCGAGGAGTGAGGAGGCGTATGATGCTGCTTCGTTTTCTTCCTCGTCGCTTTCTTCTTCTTCTTCTTCTTCTTCTTGTTCATCGTCGTCATCATAATCTTCGTCATCGATGTTATGAACCCGACCACGCTCATCATCCTCCAAACTCCTCAAAATATTCACGATATCCGCCGTCTCATTTTGCCCGATCTCCCCATCATCCTCCACCAATTCTATCCGCCGACCCTCACTACTCTCATTATCCATCCGCGAACCGAGATTATGATGATGATGGTGGTGATCATGATCATGCCGAGGACTACTTTGCAGACTGGCCAGGATATCCTCGAAATCAGATTCAGTCAACAGCACGCCGCCCTCTGCAGCCGGCAGCCGCTGGCGCGAGGCGGCGGCGGCGGCGGCGGTGCCGGTGACGCCCGTAGAGGAGTCTGCTGCTGGAAAGACCGAGATCGGGAAGTTGGATTGGTCCATTTTGTTTGGTGTGTAATGTACTTCGCGTAGAGAGAGAAGATCGATCCAGATTGTAGCTGCACAACACTTGATTCGCGATACTGTGGTTTAACAAGTTCTTACACGTTAAATGGGGTTTGTACCCTCACTGACCTTGCCATTTTTGTCAGTCAGCTTAGTCAGCCAGACTGTTCTCTCGAGATAGAAATCAACAAAGCCAAGCTAACTACTTTTGCAGTAAATCTGCATGTTCTGCTAACTACTCTGGTTTCCAGTTCCGGGCCGGTGTCTTGTCTTGTCTAGTCTTAGTCCAACTCTACTTGGAGTGCCGCGGTGCTGGATCCGCGCGAGCAATTTGTCGAAAAAGCAAGGCAAGATTCGCGAAATGGGGCTCTGGCTTTAACCCTTTCCGCCCTTGAGATAAGTCGGTTCTATTACAGTTGGTTATACTTCCGGTAGCGTGCAGTAAAGGGGTTTACTTTCTAACCCGTCTAGGACTTGTAGATAGAGAATTAGAGATGAGGCTAACGATCAGCAAACTTGGATAGAGATCTTGGCTGACTTTGCGATGGAAGTCCTGAACGTGGATTACTAGCGGCTTTGCGCTTACTGGTTTTGGCGGGTTGGCTATGCAGCGTCGTTGTCGTTGTTGTTACTGTTGGCTGTTGTCTGTTTAGTTATTGTTATGTCTGTAAATTGTTATAGAGATTCGTTGCGTCATGTCTTAGTGTTGCCTGGCGATGCTGTACTGTTGTCTTGACTCTTGACAATGCTCGTAGTACCAACCTACAGGACTCCACAACATAAATGCAAGCCTAATACAACTACATCATACATGACGATGAACAGGAATACAGGATAGTGATTGGTGAAGATTCAATTCCACATAGAGTGATAGAATCAGAAAATGCTAAGCCCCGCACTTGCTCGTTAGCCCCCGTTAACACTTTCCCGGCGAGCGAACCCGAACTCTGAACAGGCCTGACAACCTTGACAACTCAATGACAAGTGTTAGTGCAGATCTACAATAGTTCGAAGTATCTTGTCACAATGTGACAATTGGATAAAGTCAGATTCAGATTCAGATTCAGTGTGATGGGTGCACGGATCGACGATCGTAGGAAGGCAACTGGGCTGGCGGCTGAAGTGCGGCGGAGGCTAGTGAGTGAGTTAGACTAAGAGTGTTCGTAAAGCACAGCTTACACGGTTTAAGATAACAGATTACCGATATATTTGCAATTTATAACTGCAAATTGCAATCAATCGGCAATAACTTACAGTCTGTTACAAACAACACTAGCAATACCTAATGGAGCCCGGTTAGCCCCGGCAGCGCTTGCTTTTTCGTTCTCGTTTCTCATCTCCTCCACCAGGACCAGGAGGACAAGGCCAGGCCGGGACAGGATAAGTGGCGGGACAGGACAAGTGGCAGGCCCAGTCGCCGTTGGGTCGAGATACTTAATAACTTTGGTCGATGCTTAATAATGGGTGGCATGGTTCTGTTTTGGATAGTCAATCTTGGGCAGTGCACATCTGTAAATATCTTGAATCTCCTGACGGGTCGAGTGACTTGACTGACTTGGTTAGTGCACCGAAACGACGAAGCAAAAACAAACGCAAAACGCATTGACGTGGATATGTTCTCGTCAAATCATTCATCATAAAATCGTAAAATGTGAGGAGCAATGATCAGATCAGGATAGTGACGATAGTGCTGCCCAGACGAGCTTATTAGTAAGAGGAAGCTGAAATTGGCAATCCTGGAAGCCCCCACAGAAGCTCGTTTTGAACTGCGCGCTAGCCCGATTAGACGCTAGCGCAAGTAAGTGCACGTGACGCGCAGCTAGCGCGGAATCAAAAATGCCCAAAGCGGAACTATTAAAAACGTAAAAAACGGATCGGAGATTTTTAAACGAGACAAAAAACTAGAAAAACAGAAAAACAACAGGAACAAATTTTAAAATGTTTAACTTTCAAGCTCGGGCGCGTGTCGACTCCGATTTGGGGCGAGATTCCGTTGCCGTTTAGTACATCTTGACTACATAACTAGAGTGGCATTCATAGTATTCAAGAAGAGTGATAGATGAATGATAAATGAATGATAATGTGATAAATGATTAATGAATGGTAATGGTAAGAAGATCACGACTCATCCAGCTCGCCCTTCGCCCGGCGCACAATCACCTTCCACCGGTACCGCACGGTCTGTCCGTCGCGCTTGTTCAGCATCTGCGCGTACTCCGTAAAGTCCTGCCTCGGAAGCGTCTGCAGCACCAGGTCGACCTTGTTTTGTCAGTCTTGAACTACACACAGTGAAAATGAGGATAAAAATACCAGCTTGCGGTCATCTTCGAGAGTCCAGGTCGAATTAGGCGCTTTCCGGCGCTTCGAACGCATAGACGGCGCAAACACGAGTTCAGAGGGCGGGTAGGAGGGCGCTGCTGCTGGATTGTAGGTCATTGGGAGTCGTGGTTGGGTGTCGGGCGGTGACAGTGATAGTGATGATGCCGGAGGTGGTGGTGGTAGAGGGACTGCTGGTAGGGGAACGGGCACTGGCATTAGCGTAGAGCCTGGTTGTGATGGTGGAGTCCATTTGGCAGAGGTCGAGGATGACGGCGAGGCGTAGGACGCGTGCGCGGATGGGGTTGTGTGTGGTTGTTGCAGCTGGTGTTGAGGTTGTAGTTGGTGTGATGATTGTAGTGAGGGTTGAGACTGCGGTCGGGGCTGTGATTGTGAATGAGAAGGTTGCGGATACAGAGGCGCCGACAAAGGCGCGGGCAATGGCGCAGACAAAGGTGCGGAGGCAACGGGGTAGGATTCGTTTGCCCAGGGCTGCTCCCACTGCGGCGGTGCGTAGTATGGCGGGTAGTGGTAGTCGTACGGTGGGTGTTGCTGTTGCTGTTGCTGTTGCTGCTGCTGTTGTTGGTGAGGTGGTTGTTGCTGTTGAGGTGGCTGTAAGTGAGGTTGGGGAGACTGTTGCAGCTGCTGGCTCACCGGCCGCTGTAACTGTAGCTGTTGTGGTTGCTGTTGTGGTTGCTGTAGTGGCTGCTGTAGTGGTTGCTGCAGTGGTTGCTGTAGTGGCTGTGGTTGCAGCTGTTTCTGCTGCTGCTGCTGCTGGGTATCGTACGGCGGCGGAGCATAAGACGCATAGCTCTGGCCGGCGGCGTGCTGATATTGCTGCTGCTGCTGCAGTTGCTGGTGGTACAGCCCGCTCGCTTTCGTATTCGTCTTTTTCGTCTCCGGCGCCTTCACATGCACCAACGTCGCAGCCGCTTCGAGCTCCTCAAATGTACGCTTCCGATCACTAGACACTGGTCGCGCGATAGCAGGAGCAGCTGGGACAACAGGAGCAGTAGCTGCTGCTGCTGCGGCAGGTGCGGCAGGTGCAGCAGCCGGGGTCACTAAGTCCTCGTTCAGGATCTGGCGGATGCTGGACATCTCGACGGTTGCAGGACAGACGACTACCGCTGGTGATGCCGAGCGTGGTGGATGCAGCAGTTGCGGGCCATGTAGGGTCGCGTGGAGGTCGTGAAGGCGGTCGCGGTGATGGTGCAGAGCAGCAGCGGCAGTGCAAAACATGGAGACAGCGGAATTGGGTAAGGAGGCAGTCGACACGCGACACGCGACACGCCACCGCGCGCCAGCGAACGGGCGCGACACGCTAGCACGCGACCGAGAACTCTAATTTAGCAGCATTTTCCGTTTTTTTCAATTTAATTTCGTTTTCTTTCTCACGTCTGTTAATTTAATTATTTTATGATTTATTTGCCGTTTAACGCGGCCGTTGGTTTTTCTCGCGTTTATCGCCGCATCCGGGCTAGCGCGACTTTTGGATTCCCGGTCTGCTGGGAGTTTTTGGAGTTGTGGGCGGTACTTGTTGGAACGAGGAGTTCGTGTTCGGGCGAATTGACAGGCCAAGAGAAAGACTAAACAGACGGAAGAGACAGAAAAGAACCGAGCGGAACGGAAAAGAACCGAAAAGAGCAGAAAATGTCGTGTTCTTCAATTAGCGCGGCGGAAAACGCCGCCGAAGGAAATTGAGCTGCATTCTGTAAAATTTAGCTTCCGTGTTTAAATTTTTTAATTTCTTAATTCTTTTGGATTTTTTAATTTTTAAATCTTTTAATTCTTCGCGAATTCTAGAGCTGGAATTTATCTAGAATGCACCCGTCAAACGCTTATCTTGACCTGGCGACGTGTGACATGTTTGATGCTGTTCTGGATGTTCAATTGATATCACTATGATATGTGAAGAGGCTGTAGAGTGCACTAGACGGCTCCAGGAGATGAGGAGACCAGGACCAGACGTGGAGTCGTACGGAAAGCATACGGCTAGAACCGTGCAGTATGCTAGCCCACCTTGTCTGATACCAGAACGAGCCTCGCGTTTGCACTTTCCCAGCACCAGCCTGGCAGCTGGCAGCAGCTCGCCAGCTACAGCAGCCGCGATTGCACTTCTATGGCTATTATGGCATTGCAAGTCCGATTACCATACACTCAGATAATCAGTGATTATGCGTCTCAGCGTCTGCTGTTTTTAAATATATCCTGTCAATTGTCATAACTACATGAACTCCACATCTACCGACCGACCAACCAGCCTACAACCAACCATCCACCAACCACAATCACACCTCCACCACATCCTGATCCTCCTCCATCGCAACCTCGTCCAACACATCCTCCAGCCGCAGCTGTTCCGGCGTCTTGATCTTCGTCGCAAGATACGCAGCCACCAGCGCGCCGACCCCGCTGATTCGAAACACCCACACAATCGAGTTATCCCCTTCGTCGCCGCGTCCTGGTTTAGCCAGTAACTTGAACAGCACGCTCGACGCCAACGAGCTTATTACCTATATCCTAGTTAGTCTTGATTCTACTGACGCAACAGATGATTAGATATCGTGGGAGAAGAACTCACCTGGGGTAACGAGACAAACACGTTATGCACACCCATAATAATCCCCGCTTCATGCTCATACTTGTGCAGCATCGACGGATGCCTCAGTCTCGACCTCACTCTCGCGATATCTTCCGCAATCAGCGCAAACGGCGCCCACAGCGCATGCGCCCACGGAATCCCGAGCACGGTAATCATAATCGTCGCCTGTGCTCCAGTGCGAATGAAGAACGTGGAAGCCATTGCGGCCGCAAACACGAGATGCGATAACATCCATGACCGGGGGAGCGTCAGCCATTTAATTCGGTACCGCGAATCTTTGGCTAATTCTGGATCTGAATATGACGGCGCGATGATTAGCGGCAGCAGGATGTTCGCGGCAAGTGACGTGATTGAGTATAGCAAAAGCGAGACGCTGGCGTATCTCGTCGCTGCTTCCCAGAGCTTGTCGATCTCGGATTGGCTTAGCGGAGGAAGATCCTCGGCTGCGCGGGTTTCCATTACTTCGCGGTAGTACATCTCACCGACGTAGGTCGTCGTGTAGAATAGCCTGCTCTTGTTAGATATCTGACTTCTTTACAACACGACTATGGCTTATCATGAAAAAGAGATTGAGAGAGATCAAACGTACATGGGGAAATACCCGATCCACGCGAAAAACTCAGTGTTGCAGATAAGTCTGACCTGCGGACTCAGTCGCGACACGCCGTGCAGCGTCTTCTTGAAGAAATCAATCGGCGAATTCCGCACCACTGCCCGTTCCATCAAGTACCTACATTCAGTCAGCCTACCTCACTCATCTCAAATAGAAAAACGACAAAAAAAGAACGTACACATCCATATTCGGATCCCGCTCCTGGATGTACTTGCACGCAAGTCCGACACAGACGATCAGCGCCAGACTAGCAAAGACGCAAAGGACTTTGAACTGCGTGTTGCCCAGGTACGGGAATAGTTTAGGCAAATCCATGATCCCAAAGATAAAGCCCACGATGTTGCCGGCGCCCGTGAGCACGGCAGCGGCGGCGTTTGCGAGCTGTTGTTGGTGAAGTGGGACGTTGTCGACGATGAAGGCGCGGGAACTGGCTTGGACTTGAGATATCGTTAGTTACTTCTCTTTGCTGGCTTAACCTATATCAGTTGCATGGATTGAAAAAATGAAGTACTCACCCACACCAACGCTGAAATCAAGCACGTAAACCATAATCACGGCCAAAACCTGCGTAATCCCAATCACAGACTCCAAAAACCCACCAAACAAGACCCTGACGATATCAATCGACCAACTCAACACGAGTAAACTCAGAATCGTAAAAGTAGCACCGCCGACCATGAACGGCCGTCTGCGACCAAACTTGGACCGGCTTGAGTCGCTCAAAAGACCTACGATCGGCTGGACTAGAACGCCTGATAACGGACCCGCGATCCACACCAGACTCATTAATGTCTTTGATAATCCCAGCGACAGTAAGAACGGCTATCATCCTATCAGCTCTGCACAAAATATAAAGTAAACCCTTAAGAAAGATTAAAGACAACTCACAGTCCCATTCGAAAACTCCGTCGACCAACTGATCTGCAACCCGCCGATCGCGAGCGTGAGCAAGAAGATATAACCCCACGACCGCGTCGGCATTCCGAACCGTTCGTCAAACGACGCGCTTTCGTTTGTCCGTACGCGCAGGATCTCAGACTCGACTGCGTCCGTGGTCGCGGGTAAAGTCGTCGTTGTTGTCGATTCGATGGACGCATCTTCAGAGGAGCTCGGCGCCGTGATCGTGCTGGTGTTTGTCGGTTCCCGGAGTAACGGGTGGAAATCGGGGCCGGATACCATGTCGTTTGCGTGTATTCCAAAAGAGCTGTAACCAAAAAAGAACTTGTACTCTCAACGTGGAGCAGTCAATCGTATGATCCTTCAAGTGATAAGATATCAATCAGCATCATGCGGGGCCCGGGACGGTCTCTGTAGCCCCTGACTCTTAACCCTGACCCTGAAATGTCAGTGCGGCAGATTTCGACGCGGCCGTGCGTTCGCTCCACTTGCGCATCCGGATGCAACCAGCGCAACATCGTTCGAATTGCGAATTATATCTCAGTGGAGTGTCTTCAAGTATATATACAGCTATAGGTCGATTAAAGAAGGGCGTCTTGTTGCATGCGCGCGCGGATCTGATTGGAATCGGGTTGAATGAGATTGTTTAAGTCGGCTTTTCAAGTACAGTCGAATCGTTGATCCCGCAACATAATGGCGTCGTACATGTTGTCGGCGGCGTTTAACTATCTGGGTATGTTGCCAATCTGATCTCGATTCGGCGGGAGACTTCACTCTATGATGATCAAAAAACTGACGATGAGCCAGCTAAACGACAAGACACGAATTTCGAAGGAAGTCCAGACGGTACGTTGATCTCCTATCCCTTAAAAATATTGCCAGCAAGGCTTTGATTGCTAACTAGCTGTTCGATGTAGATGACGAGTTGAATGATCCGGCTCGGGAAGAACAGTATTCATCATGGGCGCTTTTCATTTTAATCGTTCTCGTGATTGGATCATTATGGACTAGTTATTACCTTCAAACACACAAGATCCGTAGTATACATGAGACTGTGGTGTCGATCTTTGCCGGTGCGTGTTTTTTATGTCGTCGTTTATCTGGTTAAGGATTCTACTGACGGAGCAAAAAAAAAATAGGTATGCTTGTGGGGTTGATTATCAGACATGCAGCGGGACAATACATCCGAGACGCGGTTTCCTTCAAATCATCATATTTCTTCAACATGCTGCTACCGCCAATCATCCTCAACTGCGGCTACGAATTACATTTGGTAGCTATACCCACTTTCTCTCTATCTTAATGACATTTCACGCTAACATGCTCCCTCTCACAGAAAAATTTCTCCCGAAATATCGGTACAATCCTAACTTTTGCGTTTGTCGGAACATTCATATCCGCAGTCGTACTAGGCTGCATCCTCTACGTATGGGCGTTTCTGGGTTTAGAAGGCCTGAATATCCCGTTCGTTGTCGCGTTAGCCGTCGGTGCTACGCTCTCTGCTACGGATCCGGTTACGATTTTATCTATTTTTAATGCGTACAAAGTTGATCCGAAATTATACACGATTATATTCGGTGAGAGTATGCTTAACGACGCAGTTTCCATCGTCATGTTTGAGTGCGTTTCATCTTTTTTTTTTTTTTGGGTTAGTGGTGATGTACGGTATCTGACACATCAATAGGACCACACAGCGTTTCCACGGAGAATCAGCCGGAATCACCAGTGTTTTCCAAGGAATCGGTCTCTTCCTAATGACCTTCACAATCTCCCTCCTCATCGGCGCCATCGTCGGCGTCCTCACCGCGCTCATGCTCCGTTATTCCAAAATCCGATCAATGCCATCGATCGAGACCTGTTTAATCCTTCTTTTCGCGTACGCGTCGTATTTCTTTTCGAACGGGGTTCACATGTCTGGAATCGTATCGTTGTTGTTTTGCGGAGTTACGTTAAAGCATTATGCTTTTTTTAGCATGTCGAAACAATCTCAGGTCGCTATTAAGCTGATCTTTCAGACTCTTGCTCAGCTTTCGGAGAATTTCATTTTTATCTATCTCGGCCTTTCGTTGTTTACTGAAGTCGAATTGGTTTACAAGCCCGTTCTCATCGTCGTCACAATGGTACGTATTTCCTCCCAATTTACTGAAATGCAGTTCTGACTCAAATCTAGTTTGGAATCTGCGTCGCGCGCTGGGCAGCAGTTTTCCCTCTCTCCCGTTTGCTAAACCTCATCTACCGTGCCCGCGCTCGCGCCCAAGGCGCCACACACCCAGATCAAATGTCCCAAGAATACCAAATCATGCTATTCTGGGCCGGCCTCCGCGGTGCAGTCGGCGTCGCGCTCGCGGTTGGATTGGAAGGTAACGATGCTGGCGCGTTGCGTGCGACGGTACTAGTCGTTGTCGTGTTGACTGTTATCGTGTTTGGCGGGACTACGGCGCGGATGTTGGAGATCCTGGGGATCCAGACCGGGGTTGCGAATACGGAGGGGGAGTTGGATGATGATGAGTTTTTGGCGAATTTGGGGTTCCCGAATATGTTGCCGGCTGATCATAGTGATCTTGATGTTTCGTCGCATGTTCTGGAAAGTGGTGGTGGTGGTGGTGGCGGTGGTGGGGGTGGGCAGAGTGGGGAGCTGCAGCAGATGGCGAATGGGCATGGCGTGGGTGTTTGAATTAGAAATTGGGTTGTATACTTTGAGACGTGCATGGGATTTCCGCATTTTTTTTTTTGATTTGGAAATCAGTTTTAAATAGTTAGGTGTATAATCGGATATGGATAAAGTGATATCGAAAAACATACACTTGTGGGAATGCGCACAGGAATGCGCGCGATAAGCGCGTCATTTTAAACTTCGAGAGCGGCGTGCACGCGTTCATGTTGTTTATAGTTTCAAAATGGAGCGCACTAGATCAAAACAAGTCGGTATCCCCGCGGACAATTTCTTATCGCGTCGATACTTCTTTTGCTACACATTTCTTTCTCACGTACACACACTGCCACTTCAATTGAGCTCACCTGAAGGGTTCAACGCGTCGAGTGACGATTACGAACTTGTGGACGTGATCAGTTATACGGATAGTATAATCAGAGCTAATGGCGTCCCAGCTGAACGATAGCTCTGACGAATGGGTCTCTGAGATCAATTTTGAGTCGCTATGCGTGGAAGATAAGACCGAGCTAGCTAAGTCGATATCTTCAATTATTGCATTGATTCCGCAAAACGAAGAGAGAGAGCCATGGGTCGCGGTTTTTCAACGCGTGTTTGCGCTCATGCGCGACGCGTCGAAGACGAGTATGTACGGCTACATTGCTTTCTTGAAAGAGGTAGGATACACGAAGGAACTCTGGTGAATAATCTCAGTACTAATAGTCCATGTCTACAGGCTTTGTGTGTGAGCTGCGGTCTGATCTCTACACGGAAATATGTGCAGTTACTGCCCTTTCCAAGAGGTGAAACCGTAACGGTTAGACGCCAATTTTCACTAGGACCGCTTCCTGTTAATTGGCAACCAGTATGTACTTTGCGTGTGAACGACAAGAAACTATTTTGCTGATTACAAACTATAGGCGGGCCCCTTACTTGTTTCGCTAGTGGGACTTCGTTTATTTCTTTCAAATGAGAAGTTACTCAGTCATCCGCTTATGGAGCCTTCAGATATCTCGCTGTTATGGAGACTACCATTCAACTAGGACTCAAGCAGCCAGACATTCGCAGTATTGCATTCAACGTTGCATGTGATGCAATTTCAATTTTACCAGATAGGCTTATGACGAAATATGTGCAGCTCTATATTTTGCGCCTTGTAGTGGATATACATGATACCCTTGACGGGGCTGCGGTTTATCTTGCATTACGCGCGCGTCAGAATTTTGATGACGAGTTCCTTTTGTCTCCGGACAGCAGAGAGCTTATAAAATGGCGATTTGCTAATCCTCTTGCGCTATGCAACGCAGACGCTTTTAGATCATCATTGTTACCAGTGCGAGCCGACCATCAAGAGGGACTTACCACAATGGATATGCTTGATGGTGCAGAATCTATTGACTGGAACCTTGAAGTTGACTCGCACGGAGGTCATTTCATATTTGGATATATTGCAAAGATGTACTCACAGCCTCATGTGCCAGATATGAATGATCCGAGCTCTCTCGTTGAGTTCGAGGTCGCGCTGGATGCCATGGAGATTCGAATTGATAGATGTGAGCGTCTATATCCACGCCAATCAAAGGAGAAAAGTATTTTGCAATTTATGGGTTTGGTGATTCCAGATCTACATTTGAGTCATATTGAGACATTTATAAGCTCCTGTTTCATTATCGGCATGTTTGTGTTTATGGAAAGCAACCCAGATTCTATGGATACGTTCAGGATCACTATATCTCAGATTGCAAAGAAGCGCCCCAAGGTCATACCCATACTGCTTGATTATCTCATTGATGATGAATTCTCATGCACGATATTTTCTTGCTTGATACCTTCGCTGCTCGATGGCAGTGAGGATGTCTTGGAAGAGGCCGTCGATGTTTTGATAAAACACGTTGGTCGACGGCCGGACGTGGATATCGATCGCGAGGTTGAATTGAGACACGACATGACACGCTTTCTTCTCTCTCTCTTTGGCGGCTCGCATAACAAACAATATCAGTCAGACAGATGGCGACGAAAGATTCTCAAAATCATTTTGAGACATGTTTGCTTCGGTATGCCAGTAGGTTGGAAGCGGTTTGCGGTTTCGAATAACGACCTGTATAAAGCGGTACATCTATTCTTGACGCATCCGTCAATCAGAGATTCTGATGGGAGCCTGGCTTATTTCTCGGCGCTCGTCAGTCAGACACTCAAACAGCTTGAGGCAGATAATGATTTGAAGCCGATCAATCCGCTGCGTGATCGTAGTCTAGTTGCGCAGGCTTTTGAACAGTTAGACGAGATGTTGGCTCTGGTAAGAACTGCCTTTTCTTTTGTGTTGAGATTACTCGTCTGTATAGCTTGCTCACTATTTCCTAGAAATCTCAGTATGGATTGGAAGTGCAGGTTTCAATAGTGGAGACGTTTTTGCTATTGAGTCTGACCTACTTATATGCACGTGTGTACGATGGCTCCGATGACTCCGATGGCTCCGATGGCAATAAAGACTTTGACGCTGTCTTACATATCGTTCGCGATATGCTCTCCATTTTCAAAAGTTCAGTTCAAAAGAGTCAATCTCATGATGCTGGCCAGGTCGAACCGAGCGTAGGATCAGTGCTTCTAGAACTGATTACCCAGATCTCTGTCAAGGAGCTGTGGAGTTTGCGGTTCAGTGTTCAACATCTAGGGTTTTACTTTTCTCAGTCAATTAACCAGGATGCTTTGAATCTCATGTTCGCGGCGACGAAATTGCAGGGCAATTCGAGCGGTATGCAGGAGCTTTTGATGAGCCCAGGCAGCGAGCTCAGGGGGCATGAAGCTACTTTCACCAACAGCGATGATACGAATGGCGAACAGCAGCCTCAAGGCATTCGTCACGCAACCGATGTATGCTCGACTGCAGCCACGACGGGATCGAAGAGAAAACGTGATGACGCACTGGAGGATATCAGCGCTCTCCGCTCCTCAAAGTACCAGCAAGAGTGTAGAAAATGGGAGCTCGTGGTTGCGGCAAAGTCGGCAAAGCACAGATGTGACATACAATGGCATTCAGTCTCTCTGTCTGCGGCATACGTTCGTACGTTTATCACAGAGGATGGTTTTGCAACTGGTACCGCCATTACTACAGAAATAGCCGATTGCGTTATATCAACACTGGTCCCTACATTTACGTTTGCAACATTCAATGAAGGGTATTTAGATCCAGGTTCTGAATCAAGCCTTTCAGAAACGATACTCAAGGATGTAGTCCGTTCCATGCAGTCAGTCATTCCACTCCCAGTCTTGGATGTACAGATTATACTCTCAGTTTTGCGTCAGCTTGCCGAGTTAGCTGAGAGCGTAGATCCTTATCGTGAGTTTGTCGAGGACTGTTTCCGGAAAGTCGAGATGGCGTTGTGCCGATGCGTCGCTGGCGAAGAGGGACAAGATAAAGAGCTGCGACTTGGTAATTTGGCAAAGGTGGTCAGCATTTACTTGGAGAACACAGCACGGTGGGTAGGTAACCCGAATTTGCTGAATGCTAGCGACCGGTTCAGTATTCTGTTGAAGAATATCTGGGATTTGCGACAGAAAGTGCAGAGCGAGGATTTGCGTTGATTATTTGGCGCTGCAGCGTGATCCATCCATTTGTGATCAATCTGATCCTACTCGACTTCTCACTGGGAGGTATCTGAACTTAGGAGCTGAGAAGTGGTAGTCTTGCACGGGATCACTGCATTTTTGTTTTTGGTTTTTTTGTCTAGTTGGTCTACTTAGAAGCTGTGTTGGGGATTGAGGCTGGTGGTATGTTGCAACTAGAACTGTGAATGTGAAATGTTACTCTGATTTTATCCTATTTCAACTCTTCCGACTTGAAAGGTTTATGTATGACATGAGCTTTTTGCCAAGAAGCCTGCGGATCTGAAAATTTAGGTATACTGTAATCAAATTAATCACGGGATGCGAAAGCGCGTCGTTTTAAACTTCGAGAGCGGCGCGTCGGTGCGCGTCGATAAGTCTTCAATTCTAACGTCATGGGCCGAACACTCTACGGATTTGTGTATATGATCAATTACACGGATATTAGAAGAATAGTAGGATCTAATGCCGTCCCGGCTGAATAATATCTATTTTGAGTCACTATGCGTGGAAGATAAGACCGAGCTAGCTGATTCTATATCTTCTATTATCGATTTTGAGTCACTATGCGCGGAAGATAAGACCGAGCTAGCTGATTCTATATCTTCTATTATTGCTTTGCTTCCGCAAAACGGAGACAGCGAACCATGGATTGCCGTTTTTCAGCGCGTGTTTGAGCTCATGCGCAGCGCGTCGAAGAAGAGTATGGACGGCTACATTGCTTTCTTGAAAGAGGTAGGAGATATGGGATTTTCTGGTGAATTCAGTGCTAATACTTCATGCCTGCAGGCTTTGCTTGTGACTTGCGGTGTGGTCTCTACGCGGAAATATATACAGCTACTGCCTATTCCAAGTGAGACTGTTGAGCTCAGAGCTAGTCATCCACTTATGAATACTTTTTTAAGGGTTTCTTTTCGGATAAAAGTAAGTGTTTTACGTGTAATTGGCAGCGAATTCTGTAGCTGATAGCACATTATAGTCAGACCCTTCCTTTCTTGTTACGCTAGTGGGACTTCGTTTGTATCTTTCAAATGAAAAACTACTCAGTCATCCACTTATCGAGCCTTCAGATATATGCCTGTTATTGGAGACTACCATTCAACTAGGACTTAAGCAGCCAGGGGTTCGCAGTACTGCATTCCACATTGCATGTGACGCGATCTCAACTTTACCCGATAAGCTTATGACGAAATATGTGCAGCTCTATATTTTGCGTCTTGTAATGGATATACATGATACCATTGACGGGGCTGCAGTTTATCTTGCAGTATACGGGCGTTCAAATTTTGACGACAGGTTTATTGTATCGTCAGACCACAGAGAGGTTATAAAATGGCAATTTGCTAACCCTCTTGCGCGGTGCAACGCAGACGCTTTTGGCAGAATACTGCTTTCAGTGCGAGCCGAACGTGAACAGAATTTTATCGGAATGGGTATGCTTGATGGGGCAGAATATTTTGACTGGAAATCCGAACTTGATTTTCTTGGAGATCATTTTATATTTGGATATTTAGGGAAGGCGTACTCGCAGCCTCTCATAATGGATATGAATGACCAGAGCTCTCTCATTGAATTTGATGTCATGGTGACTGCCATCCGTTTTCGGATTGCTGAGTCTTTCTCCTGTCTGAATCGATCAATGGAGAAAACTGTCGTGCGACTTATAGCATTGATGGTTCCAAATCTACATCCGAGCCATATCGCGACATTTCTCGGCGAGAATTTCATTTCAAAAGTACTTTTCCAAATGAAAGATAGCAGCACAGGCTTTATCAGTACGTTGGAGAACACACTCCCAAAGATTGGAAAGAAACGCCTCGAAATTGTTCCTATACTGCTTGATCATCTGGTGAATGCTGAAATGCCAGATGCAGTACTTTCCTGCTTGACGTCTGTGCTGCGCGATGCCAATGAGGAGATTTTGGAAGAGACCGTCGACGTTTTGATAAAACACATTGATCGAAAGCCGCTGGAAAATACCGGGAAAGCTGGTATCTTGAAATACAACATAACAGACTATCTTCTTCTTATGTTTAGCTGGTCGCATGAAAGACGGTATCAGTCTGGCAGATGGCGTCAAAAGATTCTCAAAGTCATCTTGAGATATGCTTGCTTCGCCTTGCCTGCAGGTTGGCCCGAGTTATGCTTTACTGAGAGAGAACTGTATAAAAGTGCGCATCTATCTTTGACGCATGCGAAAATTCAAGATTATGACGGGAACTTGATTTTTCTCTCGACGTTCATCAGTCAGGCACTCAAACAACTTGAGGCAGATAATGATTTGCAACCGATCAATCAGGACATTGATAATAGTCTAGTTGCGCAAGCTTTTGAATTGTTAGACGAAATGTTGGCTCTGGTAAGAACTGTCTCTGTTTTGGGCTGAAACTACTCTTCTGTATAGCTGACCCTTTTCTAGAAATCTCAATACGGGTTGGAAGTGCAAGTGTGCATACTGGAGACATTTGTGTTAACGAGTCTGATTCGCTTATACGTATCTCGGAAGGATTCTCGGAAGAATCATTATGGCTCTGTCGTCAATAAGGATTTTGACGCTGCCTTACATATCGGTCGCAATATGCTTTCTAGTTTCAGAAATTCAGTTCATAAGAGACAAACTCATGATGCTGGTCAGGCCGAACCGAGCATAGGATCAGTACTTCTAGAACTGATTACCCAGGTTTCTGTCAAGGAGCTGTGGAGTTTGCATTCCATTGTTCATCGTCTGGGCCTTTACTTTTCTCAGTCAATTGACCGGGATGCTTTGAATCTCATGTTTGCGGCGACAAGACTGCAGGGCAATTCTGGCGGTATGCAGGAGTTTTTGGAGATTTCAGGCAGTAAGCTCAGGGAGCATAAAACTAGTTCCACCAGGAGCGTTGACATGAGTGACGAACAACAGCCTCAAGATACTCAACAAACAACAAGTGTATGCACGGCTGCAACCACGACAGGATCGAAAAGAAAACGTGATGACACACTGGAGCATATAATTGCTTTATACTCCTCAAAGTTTCAGCGTGAGTGTGGAAAATTGGAGTTGGAGGTAGCAACAAGGTCGGCAAGGCACATGTGCGACATACAATGGCACTTAGTCTCTCTGGCTGATACATACATTCGTGCATTTATGTCGACTGATCTTGAATTTAGTGCCGTCGTTACTACAGAAATAGCCGATTGCATTATATCAACCCTGGTCCCTACACTTACCTTTGCAGCTTTCAATTCGAAGGCTATTTCAAAAAACCTAAACTTAGGACTTATTGAGTGGGCAGTCCAGAGTGTGGTCTACTCTATCCAGTCAGTTACTCCACTCCCAGTCTCGGATATACAGATTCTACTCTCAGTTTTACGTCAGCTGGCTGAGTTAGCTGAGCGTGTGGACCTTCAGAGAGAGTTTGTCGCCGACTGTAGCCTACAGGTTGAGATGACAATGTGCAGATATATCGCTCGCGAAAAAGGGGCCGATAAAGAAGTGCGACTAAACAACTTGACAAAGGCGGCCAGCGTTTACTTTGAGTATACAGCACGGTGGTTAGCTAACCCGAAGTTGCCCAAAGCTGACGACCGGTTTAATACTCGATCGAAATATATCTGGGATTTGCGAGAGGAAGTGCAGAACGAGAAATAATCTTGATTATTTCGTGCTGCAGTGTGATCCACAATTTGGGCAATTATTGATACTGCTTCTTACGGTCTTGATCGATCTGCTCCTGCTCGACTTCACATCCTCGGGGGAGTCCGACTAAGGAGCTAAGAAGTTCTAGTCTTGTACGGGATGACTGCATTTCTTGGAATGTTTTTTTTTGTCGGGTTGGCCTATTTAAAAGCTGTATGTTGCAACTAGAAACTATGTATGTTGTACGTGAAGTACTATTTTGATCAATATCCTATCTCAGCTCTTCCGATTTGCAAGGTTCATATGACATGCAAAAGACTTTTCGCCTGATCTTTGGACGAATTTCAAAAACCCCTTCCAACCCTCATCCGTTGGAGACTCTAGTGATTACACGCAGCCGGCCCGCATGCTAGTTAGTAGTTAGTAGTTGTTAAAAACAAATGCAGCTCTAGGTGCTCTAGCGTATATGTGTAATTCAATCATGGGATACGTGCGGCGATGTGCGCGCGAGAAACGCGTCGTTTTAGACTTTGTGAGGGGCGCGTCTTCACGTACACATCGTACTTTAACTAAACTAACTGGATGGTCTAACTTCTCGAGCTGACGGCTTCACGAATCTGCCGATGTGATCAGTTAGACTGATATTGAAAGTATAGTCGCCGAGTCGGATCTAATGCCGTCCCAACTGAACGATAGCTCTGCCGAAGGGGTCTTCTCTCGGATCGATTTTGAGTCGCTATGCGTGGAAGATAAGACTGAGCTAGCTAGCTCGATATCTTCAATTATTGATTTCCTTCCGCAAAACGGCGAGAGCGAACTATGGATTGCGGTTTTTCAACGCGTGTTTGTGCTCATGCGCGGCGCGTCGAAGAAGAGTATGTACGGCTACATCGCTTTCTTGAAAGAGGTAGGAGGGTATAAGAGGATTATAAGAGGATCATTCGTGAGTAATCTGAGTGCTGATAATTCATGCCTGCAGGCTTTGCTAGTGACTTGCGGTGTGATCTCTACGCGGAAATATATACAGTTACTGCCTATTCCAAGTGAGACTGTAATGGTCAAATCTAATGATCCAATAATGAGTTATTCCATGTTTGCTCAACGGAAAATAGTAAGTGTTTTTACGTGCGATTTGACAGGTAATTTTGTTGCTGACTGCAAATTATAGTCGTACTCCTTACTTGTTGCGTTAGTGGGACTTCGCTTATTTCTTTCAAACGAAAAGTTGCTCAGTCATCCACTTATCGAGCCTTCGGATATATCCCTGTTGTTGGAGACTACCATTCAACTAGGAATCAAACAGCCAGGCTTTTGCACTATTGCGTTTAACATTGCATGCGACGCAATCTCAATACTACCTGATAGGCTTATGACAAAATATGTGCAGCTCTATATTTTGCGTCTTCTGGTGGATATACATGATACCGTTGACGGGGTTGCAGTTTACTTGGCAATACATGCCCGTCCGAACTTTGATGAGAAGTTCCTCTTATCTCCAGACAACAGAGAGGTTACAAAATGGCAATTTGCAAACCCCCTTGCACGGTGCAACGCAAACGCTTTTGGAACAGTACTGTTATCAGTGCGAGCCGAATGTGGAGAGGATCTTACCAGAATGGGTATGCTTGATGGAGCAGATCCTATTGATTGGGAACTTGAACTTGATTTATTCGAAGATCACTTTATATTTGGATATCTAGGTAAAGTGTACTCGCAGCCTCTCATAGCAGATATGAATGATCCGAGCTCTCTCGTTGAGTTTAGGGTCGTGATGAGTGCCATTTGTTATTGGATAATTGAATCTTCCCGTCTGCGTGCAAATCGATCGATGGAGGAAACTGTTGTGCGACTTATAGCTTTGATGTTTCCAAATCTACATCCGAGCCATATCGCTACGTTTCTATGCGAGCATTTGATTTTCCAAATACTTTCCGAAATGGAAGATAGCAGCACAGACTGTATCAGTACGTTGAGAAACACTCTCTCCAAGATTGGAAAGAAACGCCTCGAAATCATTCCTACACTGCTTGATCATCTGGTGAATGCTGAAATGCCAACCTCGGTGCTTTCCTGCTTGGCGTCTTTGCTGCGCGATGCCAATGAGGAAGTTTTGGAAGAGACCGTCGACGTTCTGATAAAACATGTCGATCAAAAGCCGCTGGAGAATGACGGGAGAGCTATTGACTTGAAATACAGCTTAGCAGACTGTCTACTCCATATGTTTAGCTGGTCGCATGAAAAGCGGTACCAGTCTGACAGATGGCGACGAAAGATTCTCAAAGTCATTTTGAGATATGCTTGCTTCGCCTTGCCTGCAGACTGGCCTACGTTTTGGTTTGCAGATAGTGACCTGTATGAAGGGGCCCATCTATCTTTGACGCATGCGAATATCAAAGATTCTGATGGGAACTTAATTTATCTCTCGACGTTCATCAGTCAGACACTCAAACAATTTGGGGTAGATAACGATTTGCAACCGATCAATCAGGATATTGATCATAGTCTAGTTGCGCAAGCTTTTGAATTGTTAGACGAAATGTTGGCTCTGGTAAGAACTGTCTCTGTTTTGGGCTGAAACTACTCTTCTGTATAGCTGACCCTTTTTAGAAATCTCAATATGGATTGGAAGTGCAAGTTGCAATACTGGAGACATTTGTGTTGACGAGTCTAATTTCCTTATATGCACGTGGGCTTGAAGGCGCCGTCGGCAATGAAGATTTTGACGCTGCATTACACATCGGTCGCATTATGCTGCTCACTTTCATAAATCCAGCTCAAAAGAAACAAGCTCATGATGCTGGTCAGATCGAACCGAGCATAGGATCAATGTTTCTAGAACTGATTGCCCAGGTCTCTGTCAGGGAACTGTGGAATTTGCGGTTTGTTGTTTATCATCTGGGCTTTTACTTTTCTCAGTCAATTGACCTGGATGCTTTGAATCTCATGTTTGCGGCGACGAACTTGCAGGGCACTTCCGGCAGTATGAAGGAGATTCTGCAGATTTCAGGCAGCGAGCTCGGGGAGCATGAAACTAGTTTCACCAACAGTGATGATACGAATGGCGAAGATCAGCCTCAAAGTATTCTACAAGCAACAGATGTATGTACGACTACAGTCACAACGGGATCGAAGAGAAAACGTGATGACACACTGGAGGATATCAGCGCTTTCCACTCCTCAAAGCTCGAGCATGAGTGTGGAAGATTGGAGTTGGAGGTAGCAACAAGGTCGGCGAAGCACATGTGCGACATACAATGGCACTTAGTCTCTCTGGCTATGGCATACATTCATGCATTTACCCCCCGGACTGATTTTGAAAGTAGTACCGTCATTACTACAGAAATAGCTGATTGCATTATATCAACACTGGTCCCTACACTTACTTTTGCAACTTTCAATTCGGAGGCTATTTTTGAAAACACAGAGTTAGGACTTGTTGAGAATGTACTCCGGGATGTAGTCTACTCTATCCAGTCAGTTACTCCAGTCCCATTCTCGGATGTACAGATTATTCTCTTTTTTTACGTCAGCTTGCTGAGCTATCTGAGCGTGTGGACCTTCAGAGTGATTTTGTCGTCGACTGTTGCCTACGAGCCGAGATGACAATGTGCAAATCTATTGCTCGCGAAAAGGGAGCCACTAAAGAAACGCGACTCAACAATTTGACAAAGGCGGCCAGCGTTTATCTGGAGTGTATAGCACGATGGCTGGCCAACCCGAAGTTGCCGAATGCTAGCGACCGGTTTAGTACTCTTTTGAAAAATATCTGGGATTTGCGGGATGAAGTGCAAAACGAGAATTAGTCTTGATTGTTTGGCGCTGCAGTTGTGATTCATTAATCTGGGCAAATATTGATTCTGCTTATTGGTGCTTAATCGATCTCGACTTCTTCTAGGGGGGAACCCGATTAGGAGCTAAGAAGTTGTAGTCCTGAATGGGATCACTGCACTCTCAAATGTTTTGTCGGTTTAATCTATTTAGACGCTGTATAGAGGACCGCGGTTCGTGGTATGCTGCAACTACAGACGAATTGAAAACACATTCTCTAACTCAATTGTAAACAAAAACCAACCCAACGCAACGCCAGCCCATAATTGCCACCTGTTTCCGCCAAAAGCAGTAATCAAAAATAACTTATCTCCACTCCGTTTTCTCCTCCCGCAAGACTTTAAACCCAGCTTCAAGCACATCAAGTCCGTTCCCCAAACATCCCAGCACTTTACAAAGTTCATCAATCACATTCTCTGCAGATTTCGCAGATCCATTGCTGTCAGTCGTCATGACGCTAAGTACATCCACCGGTGGCGTATGCGGGAATAACTCTGAGTTCGAGACAAGGTACGGAGGGGGGATTGCGGGTGAAACTGATGTTGAGGAGGTCGATGTGATCATTGCTGTTGGAAGTTTGCCGAATGCTGAGTTTGTTGGAGTTTCAAGACCAGGAGTGTGTAGTGGAACGTGCAGTTGCTGTTGTTGCTGCTGATGCGGAACAGCTTGGCCCCAGAATTGAGATGACGGCGGGGGGATGGGGATTTGGAGGTTCGGCTGGCGCAGGCCGTGATGCTTTGAAGGGGAGATCGGCGCGAGAGGTTTAGCTTGTGGTGGGGGGTGAAGGGTGCGTGTTGGTGACGTGGTGCGTGATTGGGTTCTTGAAAGCGACGCAGCAGATACAGGGGTGGATGACAATGGTTGTAACTGTACCGGCGCAAGTGCTGGAACAGATGTTGGGGGTACCGGTGGTGCTGACGGTGGAGGCGGTGGTGGCGGTGGAAGTGCTTTACTTGACGCAACAGCAGCAGGAGGCGTTGAAAGCGGTGAGAAAGTTGGAGTCGGAGGTGGAAAGGGGGATGGTGATTGAAACGTCGGTAAAGCCGGTAACGTAGGAAGTTGAGGAAGCGAAGGAAGTTGTTGATGAGGATGTTGAGAGACTGGTGACGACTTGGGACTTACTGATCGAGTTGTTGACGGGGACGTGTTGACTGACGTCGATACCGTCTGCAGTGGCGGATATGACAGGGTCGGAGTCGGAGTCGGTGAGGTGATTGGGATTGACGGTAGTGGCGGTAACACATGTTGCCCGAATGTGTTGTTCGCAGAAGAATTCGAGCGGAACATCCGAGTGCTCGGTTTCGGCGCGATTGGCTCCGCTGCCGCTGCAGCGGCAGCAGCAGCAGTACCCGCAGACACAAGATTCTTCATATCCTCAAACGTCGGAATCTCAATCTCGACAGGCGACGACGTTGCACCGGCAAATCCGCCAGACTTGCTCGGCGACGTACTCATATCAAATCCGCCCAACCCCATCTCTCCCGGAGATTTATGTTCTTCTTGCGAAAACAGCTGTAAAAGCGGATGTGGTGTTTCCTGTGATGTTCCGGGACTGTGACGACTACCCATTCGTGATTTGACTGTTGCGCTCTTCGTGGTCGCGGTTCGAGTACCTGTTACGTGACTGCTCGTGCTGGTCTCTGTATCAAGTACATCTGAGTCGAAGTCATCTGGGCGCTTATCTAAAAATTCTTGTTCCGATAAGTCCGTTTCGTAAGATCGCGTGGCGCCGCCGCCATGAAGAATTTCATCTTCGTCGCTGCTGCCATCAATATTGAAATCCCATTTACTCGCTTCAGCCTTCTTGACGGCTTCCTCATCAACTGGGTAGTCCTCGGTATCGGACCCAACTTGAGCACCTTTCGGACGTCCAGGTATATCAATATCCTCGTCATTCCCCACCGCAATACTCCTCCGCACGTTTCCATGATCCTGCCACGCTCTATACCTCGCAATAAGTTCACGCAATGAAGAAGCTGGTATCCCTTTACTCGCGCGAATAAATCGAGTTTTTTGTAATTCATCGGCATTAGGACGCTCTTCTGATCGCTCGTTGAGACATAATGAAAGAAACTCCTTTAGACCTTGCGAATATTGCAAACCCTCTAGTCGAGGGGGTTTCTGGCGCGGGATTAAAAACATTACTGTCAACCCATCTTGATCGGCATATGGTGGCTGGCCTGTCGTCATTTCATAGATTGTAATTCCGAGAGACCAGATATCAGCCTACGCATCAATAATTAGTCGCCGAAACTTTCTAGCCTTCCTAGCTTCCAAAAACGCGTAGCACTCACCTTGTAATTGTAAGACGCCCCCTCCGTGATCACTTCAGGTGCCATCCAGTACGGAGTTCCAACAATCGTACTCCGTTTCGGATGATTTGCCGAGATCTGAGCTGCAACACCAAAATCACACAACTGCACGCCCCCATCGGTTTTTATGAGAATGTTTGCAGCTTTGATGTCTCGATGAATTACGCCTGACCGATGGATATACGACAGGCCAATCAGAGCTTCACGGACAATAACCTGCGTGAAACGCTCTTCGATCTTGCCTATTGCGAGTTGCTGTTTTGCTGTTAGAATTTGTGAAACTGATCTTGGGTTGAGTGTAACTTACCAAAGTCCGAACACTTCCACCCGAGCAATAATCCATAATGATCCATAATCTCGAACCCACCAACAGCGATCCATGATATCTGACAATATTCTGCGCGTCTCCCTGCTTCAATCGCGACAGCGTCGCGACCTCAAGTTGCACGTCCTTGACGTCGTCTTCCGCAGTGTCGAGATTAAGAACTTTGATGGCAACCACTTTCTTGTCAATCAAGTTATAGCCCTTGTACACGACTCCAAAGTTCCCTCGCCCGATAATCTCATCACGACGATATATCTTCGCCGCAGATATCCCACCAGCGCCGCCATCGATTGGCATCGGGCTTCCAGGTAGCGTCGGCATATTTGATACCGACCTAATCTGATCAGCAGCGCTGCTGTAAAAAAAAAAGATTGCTTCTTAATGTCCCCAGTCTCTTTGAACTCGGCGAAGATATGGGGAATTGCTGGTGGTGTTCCTGCAGGGCGAAAGTAAGGGGAGGCTGGAATGCGGGAGAGCTCGTGAAATCTCCCAACGCGCCTGCATGTGCATGTGCACACGCCGCGCGCCATTTGCGCCGAGAACGTGGACTTGAACAAAAAGCATGTGTTCATACGCTGAAATGCTACGAATTTACGACATTAATCGTCTTAACAGTATTGTGAATTATTTCATTAAGCTTTTATGTCGACAACATGCTGGACGGTGTTTTTATCTAGTCGTAGATATCCAATTAGGCAAGAAGAATCTCAGTCAGAGCCTTCACGACCGCGTCGCCAACCTCCGACGTAGACGCAGAGCCGCCCAAATCACCAGTTCGCACATCGTATCCACCAATGTCCTTAGCATCGAGAACCTTGCGGACGGCAGCCTCAACGGCCAGAGACTCGCGCTTCATGTTCAGAGAGAGGCGCAGCATCATGGCGACTGAGAGAATAGCGGCAATCTGAAGCTGTTAGCAGTCTTAATTTTTTTGTAGCAAAAGCAGGAATGAATACGTACCGGGTTGACCTTGCCCTCGGGGAGATCCGGAGCAGAGCCGTGGCAGGGCTCGTAGAGACCAAGAGCCTCGCTTCCGTCGGGGAGGGACGCAAGCGACGCAGATGGAGGCAGACCAAGCGATCCGGGAATGACTGAGGCCTCGTCAGAGATGATGTCGCCAAACATGTTGGAAGTCAGAATGACTCCATTGAGCGCGGTGGGCGACTTGACCATGATCATGGCGGCAGAGTCGATCAGCTGATGCTTGAGGGTGAGCTGTGGGAACTCCTCCTTGATGACACGCTCAGTCGTCTTGCGCCACAAACGCGACGAGGCCAGCACGTTCGCCTTGTCGAGCGACCAGATCGGAAGCGGTGGTTCCTGCTGAAGCGCGATGAATGCGGCCATGCGAGTAATGCGCTCGACCTCGGGCACCGAGTAGATCTCAGTGTCGGACGCAACACCGTCGCCGGTGTCCTCCTTGCGATCGCCAAAGTAGATTCCACCCACGAGCTCGCGGACGACGATAAAATCAGTACCGCGCGCAACTTCCTCCTTCAGCGGACTGTACTTGACCAGCGAATCGGACGCGAAGCTGCACGGGCGCAGGTTCGCGTACAGGTTGAGCTCCTTCCGGATCTTCAGCAGACCCAGTTCCGGCCGCACCGTGCCCGTTCCCCACTTCGGTCCGCCAACAGCACCGAGCAAAATCGCGTTCGCGCTCTTCGCGGCATTCAGCGTCGCGTCGGGCAGAGGATCTCCGGTCGCATCGATAGCGGCACCACCAATGAGGTGCTCCTCATACTCGATTGTCACGTCCTTCGAGAGCTTCGCAATGGTCTCCAGCACCTTCTTCGCCTCGGCGACAACCTCCCTTCCACAGTGGTCTCCCGGTAGCAGAACGACTTTCTTGACGACCATGGTTGCTGGGATTTGCGCAGGTCTAAGGGCAAGTGTATGGTAGGCAGCTCGAATTGCAATTCACGAATTTCCGGACTTTTCTCGGGTCCCCGACATCGGCCGTTACTGCGGCACAAACCCCGTTTTGTTATGTCAGCGGGGAGCGATGTCGCTCAGTTAAGCTTTAAGGTTCGAACCCTAAAAAGATAGTGCTCTTAATTCGCTTGATTTAACTACAGTTACGGGATATTTGCCGAGCAACACAGATACCGCTCTTAAGTCTCAACATCCAACACGCATTCTTCTACCCAGAAACCTGAAATCATCAACTCCGCCGAAAGAGACCTTAGGACACGCTTATACCCTCATCCGCTCAGTCTCAGTCTCACGTCGTTGCGTGCGGCGCCATTCTTTGTCAGCGCAACTCGGCACATGGACACGCATAACTTTCAGAGGTGAAACATCAGAATGCAGAAGCATCCATCATGCAACAATGTAGGTCTTTCAGGACTGGGTGTATTCAGTATTATTACGTCTGGTCGGTCTTAAGGCTGTCGATGCTGCTTCGTGACGCCTCAACATCGTGAACATCAAGAAAGCTGCAATACCCTGAGTGTTTTTGTTCTTCCGCCCGCAATGTCAAGCGACGAGGAAGTCACGGGCCGAGAACTGGTCGGGTCGATTGTTGATGAGCCAGACCACCTACCGTGCCACAAAGCTGCATCTCCGAACGAGTCGTCTGAAAATGAAAAGGGTGGAGACAGCGGTCCGCCGAATGGCGGCCTGGTCGCTTGGCTGCAGCTGTCTCGGGTTCCTTTTTCTTATTCTTCAATAGTTGGTGAGTTCCGGGTGTTTTTTTGCTGAATGTACGAATGTAACGAACTGCTGCTTACGCTTTCTAGGGGCATTTCAAACACATTTGGCGTCTTTCAAGCGTACTACGTCAATACTAAACTGTCCGGCATGACTGCAAGTGATATTGCATGGATTGGTTCAATTCAATCTTGTCTTTTACTCTTCATCGGAGCGGTCACTGGTCCTTTGTTTGACAGAGGATATTTTCGTTCTCTAATTATTATTGGTTCGGTTATGGTCGTGTTCGGAATGATGATGGTCAGTTTGTGTACAGAGTACTGGCAGGTCATGCTCGCCCAAGCAGTAATCGTCGGTCTTGGAAGCGGCTGCCTTTTCATTCCCAGCGTTGGCGCATTGCCTCAATATTTCACTACCAGGCTAATTGTCGCAACAGGAATTGCAGCTTCTGGGTCATCACTAGGCGGTGTGATTTACCCAATCATATTTCACAAACTGCAGCCCCGCATTGGGTTTGGGTGGGCTGTACGTGTTATTGCATTCATCATGCTTGGCACTCAACTGTATTCTAACGCCGTTATGCGTCTTCGGCTGCCGGCGTCTAATGTTGGTCGCAAGCTGTTTGACAAATCTGCTCTCCGGGAGCTGCCATTCCTGGCATTTCTTGGTACCATGTTTTTTGGTTTTATTGGAGCATATATTCCCTTTTATTACATGCAGAGCTATGCTGAGGACAGAGGAATTTTTCCGCCAGAGACTGCGTTCTATCTTCTCATTGTTTTGAACGCATCATCTATCTTCGGTCGGATAGTACCCAACTTCTTTGCCGACAAGATCGGACCCATAAATGTTCTTCTGCCTTGTACAGTGATAACAATGATAGTAGCATTCTGCTGGATAGCTGCCGATAGTAAATCTGGTGTTGTGCTGATTTCGATCTTGTATGGTTTCTTTTCAGGTACCTTTGTGTCCCTACCTCCATCAACTCTGCTACGCATCTCGGGTAATCTCGCGGTATATGGCACTCGGTTGGGAATGATGTTCACTGTCTCTTCATTAGGTCTGTTGATTGGAACGCCTGTGGCGGGAGCATTACTGGAGACAAGCTCTGGATATACAGCTTTGATTGCATTTGGAGGCGCAGCCGTGGCGTTGGCTGGAATCTTTGCATTTTTGACTAGACTTAGTGTTGTTGGATTTGTTCTGCGAACCAGAACTTGAGGCTGATGATAGAGTATAAACAGTGTTAGCCTTAGGGTGTTAATAGAATGTTTTTTATGTATCCGTTTGTGATCTGTTGACATAGTTAGTCGCTAACACCGCGGTGAGTATTGGTGCGACTTTCCGAAGTTCACCCACCATCCTGACTTCCTAGATGCCACATTCGGTAAATTCATTGTTTAGCACCATCGTAAAATCCCAGCTACAAACACCGCCTTAAATAAGTGAAAGCACAGGTGGCCCATGATCAGAAACTGCATGTAATAAATTTGATTTGATGGTCAGCCATCAAGTCTTAATGACCGTGTCCGTGTCATATATAAATACAGAGCTTTTGCAATAAAATATATTGAATCGATTATTTGTATCGATGTATATATATTGGGTGGCAGCGCGGCCTATACGAATTCGCTGTCGAGATCGGTTATTTGTGCTGTGTAATCGACCGGCGCTGACATTGATCTAGGCAAACGGGAAACCGACGCGGACTTTGATGAGACGCCAGATGGTAAGTCCACGCTATACAGACAAGTCGATTCAATTTTCTAACTGGCGTGTTTTAAAGGATATCAATGACATTTCGCAGCTGGAACGGTACTCATCGTGGGCACTGCTGAATAATTTTGATCTTGTTGCTGATCGGGTCGCTATGGACGTCCTTCGAGAGCTTCGAAATGGTCTCCAGCACCTTCTTCGCCTCGACGACAACCGGGAACCCCCTTTCCGCAGTAGCCCCCGGTCCCCCGACGACCGCGGCTGCTTGGATTTGCGCAAATTTAAGGGCAAGTGTATGGTAGGCAGCTTCGCGTATTGCAATTCACGAATTTCCGGGCCGTTACGGCGCCACTAACCCCTTTTTTAAGTCAGCGGCAAGCGATGTCGCTTGATTGAGCTTTAAAGTTTGAACCTAAACTGATGCTCTTGATCTCAACGCTGGATTCACTTGGTGTTTGATACCTGGGTTGACTTGGGTACTTAAGTATGCCAAACACCACGGAAACCGCCCTTAAGTCTCAACATGCATTCTTCTACCTAGAAACCTGAAACCATCAACTTCGCAGAGAAAGAGAGCTTAAGACACGCTTATACTCACATCCGCTCGAGTCATTCGCGTGCGGCGCCATCCTTTGTCAGCCAAGGTCTCTCCGCAACTCGCCACATATAAACGGCAATATATCTTCAGAGCTGAACATTACAAAGCAGAAGCGTCTAGTATGCAACATTCAACAATTCAGGTCTTTAAGGACTGTGAGTATTATTCCGAAGTTTGGTAGTGAGGTCTTAGAGCTGTCGTTGCTGCTTCGCGACGCGTCAACATCGTGAACCCCAGGAAAGTTGCAGGCTTTAGCGTTTGTATCCTTACGCCCGCGATGTCAAGCGACGAGGAAATCATGGGCCGCGAACTCGTCGGGTCGATTGTTGATGAGTTAGACCCTCTACCGGACCACAAAACTGCATCTCCGACCGAGTCGTCTGAAAATGAAAAGAGCGGAGACAGCGGTCCGCCGAATGGCGGCCTGACCGCTTGGCTGCAGGTCTCCGGGTCATTTTTCCTTTTCTTCAATAGTTGGTGAGTTCCAGGTTTTTTTCGTTGAATGTATGAGTGTAATGAACTGCTGCTTACACTCTCTAGGGGCATATCAAATTCATTTGGCGTCTTTCAAGCGTACTACGTCAATACCAACCTGTCCGGCATGACTGCAAGTGACATTGCATGGATTGGTTCAATTCAGTCTTGTCTTTTACTCTTCATCGGAGCGATCACTGGTCCTTTGTTTGACAGAGGATATTTTCGTTCTATGATTATTGTTGGTTCAGTGATGGTCGTGTTCGGCATGATGATGGTCAGTTTGTGTACAGAGTACTGGCAGGTCATGCTCGCCCAAGCAGTAGTCGTCGGTCTTGGAAGCGGTTGTCTTTTCATTCCAAGCGTTGGCGTAATGCCTCAATATTTCACTACCAGGCGTATTGTCGCAACAGGAATTGCAGCTTCTGGGTCGTCACTAGGTGGTGTGATTTACCCAGTCATATTTCACAAACTGCAGCCCCGCATTGGGTTTGGTTGGGCTGTCCGTGTCATCGCATTTATCATGCTTGGCACTCAATTGTATTCTAACGCCGTTATGCGTCCTCGACTGCCGCCATCTAATGTTGGTCGCAAACTGTTTGACAAATCTGCTCTCCGGGAGCTGCCATTCCTGGCATTTCTTGGTACCATGTTTTTTGGTTTCATTGGAGCATATATTCCCTTTTATTACATGCAGAGCTATGCTGAGGACAAGGGAATCTTTCCGCCAGAGACCGCCTTCTATCTTCTCAGTATTTTGAACGCATCATCAATCTTCGGTCGGATAGTGCCCAACTTCTTTGCCGACAAGATCGGACCCTTGAATGTTCTTCTGCCTTGTACATTGATAACAATGATGGTAGCATTCTGTTGGATGGCTGCCAATAGCAAAGCCGGTGTTGTATTGATTTCGATCTTTTACGGTTTCTTTTCAGGAACCTTCGTGTCGCTTCCTCCTTCAACCCTGCTATGCATCTCGGGTAATCTCGCGGTATATGGCACTCGGTTGGGAATGATGTTCACTGTCTCTTCATTAGGTCTGTTGATTGGAACGCCTGTGGCGGGAGCATTACTGGAGACAAGCTCTGGATATACAGCTTTGATTGCATTTGGAGGCGCAGCCGTGGCGTTGGCTGGAATCTTTGCATTTTTGACTAGACTTAGTGTTGTTGGATTTGTTCTGCGGGCCAGAACTTGAGGCTGATGATAGATAATAGGCTGTGCTAATCTTGTGGTATTAAGAAAACATTTCCGTGTATCCGTTTGTGATCTGTTGACATAGTTAGTCACTAACACCGACAGTGAGCATTGGTGCGACTTTGACTGCTTGTCACTTGGCACTACTAGTGTCTCGAGGAAGTCTATTTATTTGACGTCAATTCGTCAAATCAAATTCTTGTCCTCGAGTCTTAGCAGCCTTGCCGTACATAAATATAGATAAAGCTTCAATGAGGAATATGTCGAATCGTTAACTTGAATTCGCGGTCGAGATCGAGACGAAACGCGCGTTCGATATGTGAGCCGCACGGCTGCACCGAGGCGTTAAGATCGCCTTGTGCTTGGATCCATCCTGGCAATGATCACGCAACCAACTAGATATCTGTTTCCCAATCCTTCCTGATAAATTGTGTATATTACTTAGATTCTCGTTCTCAGTGTTTTCATTTCTGGAGTTTGCTTTATTGGTTATCTCAGCAGTCCAGTAGATGACAAGGATCCACTTTGTTCTGGCTTCGCCGAATTCATCTCGCCTCGAACGCAGCACCCCGGATCAACGGCCGGCGTTGTGCAACACAAGATTGTGGAATTGATACAACATGTTTTCCGACACCCTATTAGTAGTTATCCAAGCTCTAAGTATGTGCTTATTTTTGCCTTGTAATTGACTGGCGCTGACATTGATTTAGGCAAACGGGAAACCGACGCGGATTTTGATGAGACGCCAGATGGTAGGTCCTAGCGATAGAAACGAGAGGATTCATTTTCTAACTGGCGTTTTTAGAGGGTGCTAATGACCCTTCACAGCAGGAGCTGTACTCGTCGTGGGCATTGCTGATTTTGATCTTGTTGCTCATCGGGTCGCTATGGACTAGCTACTACTTGCAAGTGCGCAAGATTCAAGCTGTTCACGAAACCGTCGTTTCTATCTTTGCTGGTATGACGACCACATAGGCGCCTCGTATGCAAGCTACTCACATATTTAGGAATGATTATTGGACTTATCATTCGAACCCTGCCAGGACATTACATCCAAGACGCAGTGTCGTTCAATTACACTTACTTTTTCAATATGCTGCTACCACCAATTATTCTGAACTGCGGTTTTGAGCTACATCAGGTAAATAATTTGATTATTTTTGCTTATTGTAGTACTCACCAAGCTTTAGGCAAATTTCTTTCGCAACATTGGTACTATCTTGACATTTGCCTTTCTCGGCACATTCATTTCGGCCGTGGTTTTAGGGTGCGCACGAATGGTCTATGGGACGGCGTCTGCGTCTTTTGATATTAACATGTTATTTTAGGTGCATCATTTATGTATGGGCATTCCTCGGTCTGGAGGGTCTGAAAATCCCTTTTGTGACTGCGCTGGGTTTCGGTGCAACCTTGTCTGCTACCGACCCGGTTACGATTTTGTCAATCTTCAACGCATACAAGGTCGATCCGAAGCTGTACACGATCATTTTTGGCGAAAGTATTCTTAACGATGCGGTTTGTATTGTTATGTTTGAGTAAGTCATCTTTAGATATGCGCGTTTATACATCTCTAACCTCTACCAGAACTACCCAGAAATTTCATGGAGAATCAGCAGGCTTTTCAGATCTTTTCAGAGGTATCGGAATCTTTTTAATCACATTCACAATCTCCCTGCTCATCGGTGCGATTGTTGGAATTGTGACTGCGCTGATTCTGAAGCACTCACATGTCCGCCAATTTCCTTCGATTGAGACGTGCCTTATTCTCCTTGTCGCCTATGCTTCATACTTCTTCTCAAACGGTTGTCATATGTCTGGTATCGTATCTCTGCTGTTTTGTGGAATCACTCTCAAGCATTACGCGTACTATAACATGTCGCGGCAAACTCAGCTTGCCACAAAAGTCATGTTTCGGACACTCGCTCAGCTTTCAGAGAATTTCATCTTCATTTATCTGGGTCTGTCACTATTCACTGAAGTCAAGTTGGTGTACAAGCCGCTTTTGATCATAGTGACCGCTTTCGGAATCTGTGTCTCCAGATGGGCCGCTGTTTTTCCCTTATCCCGGCTGATCAATTTCGTGTACAAGGCACGTGCGCAGAGAACAGGCCGTGCTGTCCCCGCCGAGCTTTCCCAAGAGTATCAGGTCATGCTTTTCTGGGCTGGACTCAGAGGTGCAGTAGGTGTTGCATTGGCTGCTGGTTTGGAAGGCGAAGACGTTAACTCTCTTCGTGCTACGATTTTGGTGGTTGTCGTGCTCACTGTTATTGTGTTTGGCGGTACGACTGCTAGAATGTTAGAGATTCTTGGAATTCAGACAGGAGTAGAAGATAACGAAGGTGGATCGGATGATGAGATGGATCTGGAGAGTACTCCCAGGAAGGTCGTGACACAACTTTACCCAATAGCTTCGGATACGACGCCGGCCACGGGACGTATGATTGCATCACGATCGACGTCAGATGCCAGCAGTAAAGCTCGAAAGTCACCTGAGACCTCCTCAGGTTCTCAATTTCAATCGACTTTAGCACCCGAATCATCTAGTCATGGCAGATCGTCAACCGGAGATCGCAGCTTTGATTCAGGATCAGGTGCTAGAGATTCGTCGCTTCCGGTCCCTGCATTCTCAAGAACAACATCATCAGATCCAAGTGTCAGTGCGTTACCGGGCTTGTTATCAAGAACGGCTGAAGATCATGCGCGGTGGTTTCAGGAGTTTGACGAGCATGTGAGTTTCTATTCTTTTTTACTTAGTTTAAGCCGTTTTCATTGTTACTGACCAGGATGAAGTTCCTCAAACCCGTCTTACTAGATGCAGTGCCGTCAAACTCACCTTCTCCATCGTCGAGCGACGCGGCAGCGGCACCGCGGAAGAGCGAGTCTTGAACTGGATTAAATGGAACTTATAAGGTTTTTTGTATAACTTATTGCTAGAGGTTCCGTGATTGCATCATATTTATTGGAGTTACTCGATATAACCTGGGAATTAAACTTGCAAATGGCACAAATAATATTCGGATTCCTTAATTTCTCGGCAGGCGAAGTCGCTTGCAATCGCTCACCGTGTCAGGTTTCTACTGTGCTGGCTGGGGTACAATTTTGTGGATTTTCATAGTCTAGATTTTGATGAATTAGCCAAAAGAAGTCAACAACAGCAATGAGTAAAATGCTCTGTGGTTACACAAACCTATAGCGCGATGATTGAAACGGCGGACATCGTTTCAAATCAATTGGTTCCGAGATACATTTATATTATAGAGATTCAAGCTACATTTGCATTTCTGTCATATCATATGATTTAGTTATACATTTAAGAGCTTTTAAAGAAAAATAAGGGATACGACGGCTTGATATAGCCGCCAAAATGACTGGCATCTTCGGCATCTTCACAAATTCAAGAATGATTACGTAATCACAAAGAACAATACCAAGATGAACAATAGGAAGCGCACGAGGGTCTATATAACGAACCGGCGGCGCCCGATCGCCTCCACATCTTTCAAAGTGTTTGTCAACAGATGAAATCAGTTTTTTTACCAAGATCAAGCACAGAGCTAGGTCGCTAATTTGAGATCACATCGCGTCTGTTGGGACTGAATCAGCATGGCTTTAGGTCGTCGATCTTCGTGATCTCGGATCGTGGAGGTGTAGCGCAGCAGGCACTCGATATCAGATTTAGCAGCTATTCGGACTCTCAGTTATTATATCAATTAATCAATAAATCGATACAGTATTTTTTGTTACGACAGCTCGGGAGTCGAGATAGGAGTTATTTGCCGGCGCATGCTATACCTAAACTACTATTTCTGAGTATCTTAAGAGTTCGAGTATTGTGCAGCCAAAGATGAAGTAAGCAGAGTCTTCAATAAGGTACAGAATTTTTGTCTAATTTTATAATGCAAGTGCCGTGGGTAATATGACAGCATATATGCGCGCTTGATTGAGAGGCGATGACTGCGGCAAATGCGAAATGTGAGTAAAACAAACGATGCAATTATGCTGCGGCCAACAGGACACAATACTATACCGTACTGCAGCATCTCACGCGATTTGAAGCGATCTGGTCACATATGACATATGCTTGTCATCATTCATGGATATATGAGTTGGTCTGCTGTTTAATATCCTGTTCGAATAGGAGTGGCAGGGTCCGGATGCCAGATTTGTCTTTTTTTGGTTGTGCCGGATTCAGACATGAGCAACTCGCACAAATCCAGGAGATCAGAAACGGCGTAGCAGAATGTACAAGGGTCTGCATTGAATAGGGGAAGTAGCTCGGATCGGATATCGAACGGCGTTAACGTGGTATCTGTAGCGGTTTAGTGCTTGGTATTTTGCCTCGCGAGACTATAGCTTTAACCCATATACCCTATAGATTCCAAGTCTCTTATAAGTCGTGTCTCTGTGCTTTAACCTTTGAGCCTTTGGAGAAGCAGATGACGCTTTTGCCTTCTAGATGATAGATGTATTGAACAACTTATCGTTGTGAAGGGCATAATCTTTGGCGGGGCGGTACGAAGGTGGGACAGGGCGAGGGTTGTATCTTATTGCCTAATCGGGCTCTCAATGAGCGGCGATGAACCCGCGTCGTGGCTTTAGATACCACGATCACCGTTTTAAATGGCGGTACCCATGGAACTTGCCGTCGGCGACTCCTTCTTCAGCACGTGAGTGGTATCTACATGGATCAGATTCAGATTTTGTGGTTTTGTGGGTGTCAGATTTTCCGGACGCAGCAACGGGTCGGGCGCTCTCTTCGCGGAGCACGGCATACGGCAGGTCTACGTTTTCTTTGAAAAGGGGCTCCTTTGACTTCGACCTACAGCTAAGCGTTCTACGGGCAAGGATATATGATGGAGACCGTACGCTGTTCTCCTGATGGCGTGTGTGCTAGTCCCTCGATTTCTCTCTCTCCGCGTGGTACAGTAAGTGGATCTGGAAGCCCAGTCATCATGATTTACACTCCGCTTTTTATTTCTGGGATCATCTCGTTTTTCTTGGCCATTGTACCTTGGAGCTGGCATTGGAAGCATCACAACGTCCCGCCTTTGTTCCTGATTTTCTGGGTGTTAGTGGGAAGTATGAGTATGTTCTTGAACTCAATTCCCTTCGGCAGCCCAGACCTTGCAAGCTACTGGGATGGACATGTATACTGCGACATTACCTCCAGAATGCATCTCATGGCCGGTGAAGGTATCTTGGGATCTTTGGCTTCTACCTCTCGCTACCTTGCGCGTATCATGTCCGGCAAAGCGACGTCGTCTCCATCCAAGCGCGAGCTGCGTATCGAACTTGCGATCTGCCTATTCTATTCCGTCTTTATTCCGTGCTTTGGAGCAATCATCTACTACTTTTTCCAAGCCGGTCGCTATGTTATCTATCAGAACTCGGGGTGTATTCCTTTCTTTGACGATTCTTGGTTCACTTTGATCGGATTTACACTTTGGTCTCCAGCTCTTACTCTCACTTCGACTTACTATGCTGGTATGTCCATCGCCGTTATAATGCGCCGATATTCCTTTTTACTGACTTGGGTTTAGGCGTCACAATCTACTACTACCTCAAACGTCGTCGTCAGTTCAACAACGTTCTGCACTCGAGTCGATCGGGTCTTAACGGCGCACGCTTCGCGCGCCTCTTGTTTTTCTGCCTATCGGTTATCCTCGTCGCTCTTCCTTTGTCGATCTACGTTCTAGTCAAGAACATTCAGGCTGGCGTTGGACCGTACTCCTTTGCCGCATCGCACAGCGCAGAGACGTGGGATGTAATCCCTGTTATTGCCAACCGTGGACCGCGATACGACTTTTTGTTCTATCCCTTATGTTCGATCTGTCTTTTCATCTACTTTGGTCTCGGTGCAGATGCGGTCATCTTGTACCGCGGCTGGCTTATCGCCCTTGGCTTTTCCAAGATCTTCCCCAAGTGGCAGTGGCTTTCTCACGAAACCGTCAGCTCGGACACCAACTTCTCGGGCGTCTTTTCGACTCGGGCAGCGAAGAACTCGGTTGTGCAGACTACTACCACGACCGAGTCGAGCACCATCTATTCTGGACGAGCACCCACTCGGTTCGATACTTGGGATGGTATTGATGATATGGAGAAGTACGGAAATACGACTACCGTTACCGGCGGCAAGACGAGATCGAACTCGGATTTCCCTAGCGAAACCAACAGTGCGAACATTAACTCTGGTGCTGAGGGCGGGTACCCGGACTGTTCGGTGCGAGTGAAGTATGAAGTGCGAGTGGAGTAATTTAAGGACGCAGTACGCGTACATATTCACAGGGTCGGTTCGGAGCTAGGTTGGAACGCGTTATAATATTTTTGGAGAAAGAGCAGGAGCTCACCGTTTTGCAAGCTCAGATTTGTGTATCAGGTTTTGGAGGAGTTAGTAATCCAAGCAGTTTGTGACATGGGAATAAGATGCAGTAAAAGTAAAAAAAAATTAAAAGGCCCAAGAGCAATATTTGAGTAGAAATATTGTGATAGTAGTACAACGTAAGAAAAATAGAAAATCCAACTGGCAATGCAGAGATTACCCCTCGTTATACGTCTCCGTCACTGTGATTTTTTGCCATACAACCGCGAACAAAGAAAAAGTCAGATCACGGCAATATATCAAAATGTCGCATCTTCACGTCTGTTTATTCAGCAGCCTGCTGGGCTTCACCCATCTCTCCCTCGTCCTTGGAGCGCGGGTTTGATATGCGCTGAATGGATCCTATCGACGCGTTAGTATATTATCTCGCATCGCGTCAAATACAAATAACTTACGCTGGACAAGCTGCAAAGATCCAACACGACGTCCATCAGCAGTCTCAAACGGCTGAAGCGATGCGTTGGCCTCGACGAAAACAGTGGTACTACATCACTTGTCAGAATACTCCAATTAAGATCGAGATCAAATTTCACGCAAATGCGCACCCCTTCTTGAACGAGGTCAAGTAATCAAGGTTATTGTCAAACGACACAACATGGTACCATGAAGTCTCGCTGTCTCGGCCCTGGCTCACTGCTACAGCGTAGCGCGCGTAGTCGCGTCCGTTGCTCGACGTGAACTTCTCGACGTCGTTTCCAAGACGGCCGACCAGGGTGATTCGCGCGACATCGCGAGCGATCGCGGACGACGAGAAAGTGCGGACACTCGACGCAAGAGCGCGGATAGCGGGGCGGGAAGAGGTGAAGCCGATCATTGTGGATGTGTTGAGAGAACAGGGTGAGGATAGGTGTTTAAGAGCAGGAAGACGTGAAGCGCGGAATCGCGGTGATGAAGAGGAGTCCATGTAGACAGCGGGTCTCGTGCCGTGTTTACAAAACAGCGGGTCTCGTGCTGAGCCTGGTGGGCTGCGGGCAGAATTACTCTTCTGGAAACCCTATTTTTGCGATTTTTTTTGCTGTTCGTCTTTATCGCCTCCGTCCTCCACCGCGTCCTCGAACAAACCCGCCTCTCTCGCCCCTGCTGAGCCCGACTTCGCCCCGCCGTGACTGCCGTCGCATACCGCGTATATGAGACTGCATTCTCTTTTCACTTGCCAGGTTAGTTCCCGCTCAGGAGAAGCCGCGGTGGCGCGCGTGGAGCGCACGCGCCTTCTTCACTCTCACAAGGCCGAGCCCACCGCTAACTTTTTTTTGCCGTTTCCAGGACTACTTATCAGGTACTTACACCCTCTTCTGCCCATCATCACCACCGTCTGCTGCTCTTGGGGGCCTCTGATCCTCTGCCGTTGCATTTCGGGCTCTTTTCGACGGTCGACTAATCGTGCCTTGTTCAGATCATATTTGGAAGAACAGCCACATATAAAGGATACTTCAATATACCAGAAGAATCATGCTGCCTCGTTTCTACCGCCCGTTCTCCGTTGGAGCTCTGCTTAAGCAGTCCTCGCTTGTCTCTAAGCTGACCACGACCTCTCGGCCGCTGGCTGCTCGCTACCTGAGTTCATCGTCGCTGCCCAAGGCGACGCTGTCCATCAAGAACGGACCTACCTACACCGGCAAGTCTTTCGGTGCCGAGGACGGCACTGCCGGAGAAGCTGTTTTCACAACGTCGCTTGTCGGATATCCGGAGTCTATGACTGATCCTTCTTACCGTGGTCAGATCCGTAAGTAGACTCTCTGCATTCTGCGGCTGGTGGTTCAGCGAGCTAACGCGTGGTAGTCGTCTTCACACAGCCGCTCATTGGCAACTACGGTGTACCGGGACTGGTTCGCGACGAGTTCAATCTTCTCCGTTACTTTGAGTCAGGAAGAATCCAGTGTTCGGGAATTGTTGTGTCTGACTTTGCGGCCGACTACTCTCACTGGACTGCTGTCGAGTCGCTCGGCAACTGGTGCAAGCGCGAGGGCGTTTCTGCAGTTACTGGCGTCGACACTCGTGCTATCGTGACTTACTTGCGTGAGCAGGGCTCAAGTCTGGCTAAGATCACCGTTGGCGAGGCTGAGAACGACGGAGCCTTTGTCGACCCTGGAAAAGTGCACCTTGTGTCCCAGGTCTCCACTAAGGAGCCTTTCGTGGTCAACCCTGGCAAGGACATCAACATTGCCGTCATTGACTGCGGTGTCAAGGAGAACATTATCCGGTGCCTCGTGAGCCGTGATGCGACCGCTACTGTGTTCCCGTACAACTTCCTTATCCAGGATGTCGCGAGCCAGTTCGATGGTATCTTTATCTCTAACGGTCCTGGAGACCCTACTCACTGCTCGGACACTATCTTCAACCTGAAGCAGACCATGGACACCTGGGCCGGCCCTATTTTCGGTATCTGCCTTGGTCACCAGCTGCTCGCCCTTGCTGTCGGTGCGGAGACGCAGAAGCTGAAGTACGGTAACCGCGCGCACAACATCCCCACCCTGGACCTGACCACCGGTCAGTGCCACATCACATCGCAGAACCATGGATACGCCGTCGATGCTACCACTCTGCCGTCCGAGTTTGGCGAGTTTTTCATCAACCTGAACGACCGTTCGAACGAAGGCATGTACCATAAGGAACGCCCTATTTTCAGCACTCAGTTCCACCCTGAGGCCAAGGGTGGCCCATTAGACTCGTCATTCTTGTTTGATAAGTTTTTGGATAACATCAAGCAGTACAAGAGTGAGAGCCACCTTGTTGGCGCCGCTGGAATCGTGGCCGAGCCTGCTGTCGCGGCTGCGTCTGCCTTGTAAAAGAATTGTTATGATGTCTCGTTTTGTTTCGGTGCCTGGATTTGCTTAATAACTACTAGATAACAAAAGTCATGCGTTGTCGGTTCTGTACCCACTCTTATTTTTGATCTAATTTTCTGTTTGTTCTATATATACGGTTCTGTTTCGGAATGGCCTACAAATGTATGTGCATGTTTTGCAATTATTAGTAATATATTATCAATTACGCTCATATCATAATGCTTTGAAACAAGCTGCTTGGGTCAGGCTTCCGTGCAACCGCGTCAGGTCGAATATCGTGCTTTAGCAGAAACTCCTCTGTTGTTGGTCCAATTGCTGCAATCTTCACGTTCGCACTCTTCGCTGCTCGTAGCGAATCAGCGATACCGTCCGCTCCAGCAGGCGAAAAAAACACAACCCAAGTCTCGTCGTCCGATTTGGAAATCGTCTGCGACAGCAAATCTGCCGAATCCTCGAGACCAACCGATCTGTAGACCACACACTCGACGCATTCGATTCCATGTTCTTGTAGCTTGCGCGGAATGATCAGCCGGTGGGTTTCGCCGGTAAAGAAGACACAAGAGGATGATTTTGCGAGATTGGAGGAGATAATATCTGCTAGTATAGATCCGTTTCCTGCATCCTCACCGCCTCGAACAGTTGTAAATCCGTGAGCCTTGACGAGCGCGGCGGTCGCGGGGCCTACCGTATACAGCGGCAGCTGGTAGACATAATTGCACGTCCGTTCGTCGGCCTCGCCGAGTGCTGCAACAACGGCTTCAACTGCGCGTTGAGAAGTAATAATGAGCGCGTCCGGAGAAGAAGCGGGCAGTGCTCGGAGACGGGCAGTTAGCGCGTCCGGGTCGACAAAGGCGTGGGCGAGGACGGGGACGAAGGAAGATGTGAAGCCGTTCTCGGTCGCGGTTTGCGCGTACGCGTCGCGCTGAGCGTCTGGACTAGCGTTCTTGAGAAACACGATGCGCTTCATTGTTGGGTCCAGAACCGCAAGACCATGGTCAATTAAAAGCTGTGTATATAGTCGTACCACAGTCGTTCCTGCGAGATCTCTTACACATGAAATTTGTTCAAAGATTGATCTCCATGGCTTTAAAGATCCTCCTCGAGGGCGGATGCTTGAGCCGCACGCGCACGTGCGACCTCGGCGATCCGTCTTCATCCCCTCGAGTCTCTCAATCGTCTAGAATCGCGACCGCCTAACGCCCTGATCTGTCGAGATGCCCTCTCCAGATGCAATAGCAAAGCCACCAGATGGCTTCTCTGTATTGTCAATTGTCCGCGGCTTTCAGCTCACCTTTCTCGGCGCATACAGGGCTCTACAGAACCCGGATCTGTTTCGTGGAAAGTACTTTCGCCAGGCTCTATATGCCATCGCGGTCTCGCTGCTGATCCAGCTCGTTATATCGTTGCCCGTGTTGCTCATCCGGATATTTTTCAGTATAGTGACATGGATGTTCTATAGCTCGGACGGTGAAAATGCAGAGGCGCGGACAAAGGCTGCTGTTGGTGGGTTCTCGTACGTTACAAACCAGATCGTCAATCTAAGCGGTTTACTCATCGGTCTTGCGCGGTACCTGCGTCCGGAGATGGACGACATGTTTATGGAGTCGGTGAAGTTTATAGACCATGTTTATTTCCAAATGCATCCCGAGAAGGCCGTGACGCCGGAAGATCCGACTCAGAGCTCTAGCTCGACGTCTCATTCATCGCAGCCATCACGATTCTACGCTCCGCTGTCTTTGTACTCTACTGATTCCGCACGAGCTCTGGTTCGTGCTCGAAATATCAACGAGTCTGCGCCTCAAAGTAACGCAGCTCGCTACGTGTCGCGCTACATTCGCCGCGCAGTACTCTCGACCGGCATCTACTTCATTTCACTGATCCCCTACATTGGCGCCCTTGTTCTCCCCGCCGTGTCATTCTACAGTTTTCGTCGCACAGTTGGTGTAGCTCCTGCCGCTGTTGTATTTGGCACGGGATTCTTTCTTCCGCGAAAATTGCTTACGACTTTTGTGGCTGCGTACTGGGGTGGAAGGAGTTTATGCCGCGAGTTGCTTATTCCGTACTTTGCGCGTATCCCGTTCACGCGCGCCGAGCGAGATGGATGGTTCAGAGCTCGGGAGGGTGTGTTATTCGGATTTGGATTGGGGTTTTATTTCATCCTGAAAGTGCCGTACATTGGAGTCCTTCTCTACGGCGTGGCTGAAGCCTCGGCTGCGTACCTCATCACGAAAGTCACTGATCCACCTCCAACTCCCACGCATGTACTGGAATGGCCTCCTACGCAGGTACGGTGGCAGAAGAGGGAGCAAATGCTCAATAGCGGGATGATTGAGGGCGATGGCTTTGCCTCTGTGAAGTTACCACAAATGCCTGGAGCGTGGTCTAGTAATAGCAAGAAAGAATAGATATTTGCTCTATCTCTATCGAAATTATACCTGATTCAACAAACATTTCACAAATACACATAAATGTACGGCTACATACGAACCACAGCTCAGTAGCAAGAAAGAAAAAAAATCTCTAGCACTCAAACTTTCGCAAGTCTACTTCTCCATCTCTAAATTCTTCTCGATACTCTATCTCTAAACACCACGCATCTCCTGATCACCGCAATGATCAAATCTCGCACGCATGACGTTCTCACGCTGCACCTCATCAAGACGTCTCTTACGCTTCGTCAAAGCCTGAGCTCTAGCCAGAGCCATAGCTTGTTCGGAGTAAGGACACTCGGGCGGCGGAGCCATGTGCATAGCAGTAGCTTGGTGATGGTGCTGTTGCTGCAACTGACGCTGGTACATCAAGTTCATCTGAGCGTAATTTCTTTCATCCGCAGACATCGCGTCAAAAGAAGCCTGCTGTTGGCGTTGCAGAAGTTCCTGTCGCTGTTGCTCAGATCCAGCGTGCACGAACGAAGTCTCGGCTGAGCCATCACAGCGTCTTAGTACAGCACTGTCGTCGACAAGATAGATGCCGTCGCCAACACCAAACTCGTCGTAGTATTCGTCCTCATCTTCGCTCAATTCTGGCGGGCAGTCGTCCATGTTGACATCTCGTGAGCTGTTGTTGTTCCACTGCCACGCAGATTGCTGTTGCTGCTGCCATGTAGGAAGTTGAGCAGTCGCAAAGACGGGCTGCTGAGCCGCGCCAAAAGCCGGCTGGCCGGGTCTATCAAAAACCATTTCTCTCTCTCTCTTATAATTCGTAATAATTTCAGCGGTCGCTATTGACTAAAACTTCTCGGATGGAAAACCGCTCTGAGAAAAAGGAGTAGTATAGTAATTTCAAGGATGCCATTTTTAATATGCCGATAATGCCGATTAAGCCCTATTGATTTAAAACATTGTTGAGGAGGTGCGCGCGTGGTAAGTTGGTATATCTGGTCTGGAAGGCGGAAGGGGGTAAAGAAGAAAGGGAGAACAGCAAAAAAGCGGGAGCGGCGGCGTTTTTATGCTGCGTTCCTCGAGGCGGCTGGGCATAATCCCGCTCAGGGATGCGCCGCAGCAGTTCAGGGTAAGGGCTGCAGCCGAAAAGGGAAGTATAAACAGAGAGCCCATCGATCGCTAGTGCACCTTTCTCTTAACTTATGGCCATGACTACGGTGTCTGTTGCGTTTTTTGGCGGGTAGTTGGAAGCGCATGTATAGAAAACTCACAGTAGCTAGTAAATAATATTATTAAAAAACAAATTCATAAGAGTTCTGTTGTTTGCAATTTTTGGCATACCCCGCCTTAGCAATCCAGTCTCGTTGCATGCAGACCTCAAAATAAATTTCATCATCATCACCTTAGCAATCCAGATTTGGTAATTACAAACTCCATGATCTCCATACAGCTGGCAATATGCTCACCAGCGATCTTCATCCAAATAGTAATCGTTGATGTCGTCACTAGGCCCTTCAAGCATCCCAACTAAATCCTCGCGGGTGATTGCTATGTCGCCTTTGTAGCCTTCGGGCTTTTTATCCAAGATAAGACCAATTGGCAACCAGGCAAGTGCACCGTCAGAGTATGACCAGGCAAGGGCACCGTCAGGGTATGACCACTCCTGTGCGACGGGGTCAAATGTGAGATACAGTGACTGGAAACAGTCAGCTTGGTAATAAGGCGTTGCTTCGGTGGGTCGAAGAACAGAATCGTGAAGCCATTCAATAACAAAATTGTGCCCTTTCACGGTTTCGGCCGCTTGTCCACCCTCAGCTCCTATTTGCGACTTCTCGGACGACATTCCCTTCCTGCTGTAAGACACAATCATGACAAACTGGGTCTTGCCAGATGAATCCTCGATCCATGTGCGGGCATTTTCAAACAAGCTGTCCATTGACTGAGAAGTGCCGACCTCGATAACAAGTCTGGGCATCCTTCCCTGATGACCGTCCACAGAATACCGAGGACCCCAACTACTGTCGGGCTCCTTAGAACGCCTATGCGGGCCCGGAAACTCTCTCCGGCCGGACCCGTGACCGACAAGCTCCCGCCCCAAGCCGTGAGTGACCATATATTTCGTTATAACAGCATCAATTCCAGCACAAATAAGCTCATGCTGTTCGTCCACAAACTTGACAACCATCACGTCAAGGTCGTCATAAATATCGGCTCGAAACAACGGCATACGAGATGATCTGAGACCGGACTCCTCGACGCGCTCCAGGTCTGCAGTCTTAAACCCTTCGATTGCCAGATATCCAAACTCGTCATTTTCATACGCATCGCGCTTTTCGTTGAGGAACGTGACTAGATCATCGTCCGTGCTGTACCGGTGGATCTCGGAGGGAGTGATCTCGCTAATGCGATATATGGAGTTCCGGTCGATGAGGGAAGACATGGACTGATAATTGAGCAAACCGAAATGGTATAGACCGTAGAGAAAGTTGAACAATCCAGGCAAATCTTTCTGCTCAGCAAGCTAGACAGAGCTGTTCTGCTGTTGGGCCAGGTGTGAACTGTGAGGTGACAGAATTATTATTGTCAGAATAACAGGCTATGTAATCGTATTCGCGCCGTCGATGTAGAATTTAGATGCGTGCGATCAAAAGTCAAGAATATGTGATTGGCAATTCTTGCAAAATTTAAAAAGTTTCAAAAGCTCGGTATAGGGCTAAGTGTGCGGCTCAAAATAAACAAATCCGCCCTACCGATTCCGAATCGCACATGCAACGATGTATACTCCATTATGCTTGACCCAATATATAACGCGTCAAACGCCAATCTAATTTCTATCTCAAGGTCATGCAACTAAAACGATCTTCCATCCACGCACACTTTCCGCACCGTGATGCACTCGTACAGTCGATCCCTGCGGAACAATAAAAATCCGTCCATCGACACACCACCGCCTCATTCTCTCCTCTTCCTCTTGAATGTCTACCTCTAAATCGTCAACTTCTTCATACAGCACCTCAGGTTCTTCAATATGCTTTCCGTTCTTATAAGCTAGCATTAAAATCCGCATGATATCATCTCCTTTCAGAAAGGGCATTCGCACGAGCTCAAGTTTGCCTGATAACGGCTCGGCAGTGGGCGCGATCAGGAATCCCGGCTCCAGACTCGAAATACTCGTTAGTAAAACATAAGAATGTGGACCGTCCAAAGCTGCTTTACTTTCATTCCGTGCAGACGAGTAAGTCAGAGTTCCATGCCATGCCGCGTTTCTTTCAAGGTTTTCCTTTGCGGCGATTTTGAACCTGTCATTGCCGAGTTTGCGGTACTCGGGAGAATCACTATCGCCTACAAGTGCTGCGTGAATTGCCCATGAGGCAACTACTAAAGCAAATACATGCTGAGCCTGGTCGCGATCAGGCGTGACAAGTGGAATAGTAGAGCCGACTGGATTGCTGTCTGTGGGAGGAACGACTTCTTTGCTGTCTTTTGGGAATGTAACTGAGAACGGGTTCAATGGACGTGCTTTACCATGAAGTGTCGCAAAAAGCGCCTTTGTTGGAGAAGACAGATCAAGAGATGTCATGAGGGCGTTTCCAGAGCCAGTGGGGATGGGCACAAGCGTGAGGTCTTTGGAATCAACCACGCGCAGCGCATTAACTAATTCATGGACAGACGTGTCGCCCGAGAGGATGACTGCGGTCTGCTGCAGTCCGTCGTTCTCTACAAGAGATGCGCCGTACTCTGTGATTGATGACGCAGAAGTAGTAGAAATGTACTCATGAGTGATCCCAAGAGCGCTGAATAGCGGTTTAACCAGGTTATCGTAGATTTCGGTTCCCGCTTTCTTCCCCGCAAATGCTGAATTGAGCACGGTCACGCGCGAAAGAGCCGGATCAAGATGTGGTGGTATCCTCTCAAGTCTATAGCTCTCCAGATCTCCAGTGACCGCTTCGCTGAGATCATGAGCGGCAAGCGACAACTCGTCCGGTGAAACTGAGAGAACGGCGGTATCTGTAATCGCAAGGACGCGACTTAGTGGGATAACGAGACCGTCGCTCACTAGAGAGTCCTCCGCAACTGTAAATTTCGCCATAGATAAGTGGAAAAGTACCAGTAGAACGGCTAGAACGCGGTGATTTTGAAATGGAATGCTGCAGATTGAGAGTCAGCAACGGAGGTCTGACAAAGATATGGAGACAAATGGCGACAGAGGAACAATTGGGCACGTGACAAAGTAAGCCGCAATTATCACGTGACAATAACAAAACCTAAAATCAAAAATAAAATAAAATAAAAAATAACGCAGGGGCGGCTTACCGAGTCCGGGTAAGTTTTGTTATCAGATGCGATGGTCTGACGGGGCCAGACTTTCTCAGTTGTCGGCCATTGTCAGCTCCTGATCTCCGTCCTTCACCGCCTTCCTGAACACTAGATCCCTCAATTGGGCCACATATTCCTCGCATCAACAATGTCCGAGTCAGCCAAGTTTAGCCCTCTCGGAGAGCTTACTCCGGAGCAGGTCACTGCCCACGGCGACCTGAAAGCCGCGATTCCAGCGCTCGTGAGCGACGCAGGTTACCGCGAGCTCTACGCGCACGACCTCACAGCGGACACGCCCTCAGTCGACGCACTGCTTCTGAAATATCTTGTTGCGAACGGCTTTGACGTGCCTGCTGCGCGTGCGCAATTGCTAGCGACACTCGTCTGGCGCAAAGAGTTTCGTCCGTTGTCGGCCGCGTTCGAGGAGACGCATGATGCTAAGTTCAATGGCCTGGGGTGTATCACTGAGCACGGCACGGACGGACAGGGCGATGTGGTTACGTGGAACTTATATGGCCAGGCTGCGGGCAAGCCGGAAATTGTGTTTGGTGACACGGACGCGTTTCTGCGGTGGCGGGTCGGGGTTATGGAGCGAGGACTGCAGTTGCTGGACTTTTCGAGCTCGCGCACGAAGATTGACCAGGTTCACGATTACAGCAACGTGTCATTTCTGAGAATGGACCCGAACGCGCGCCGGGCGTCGAAAGCGGCCGTCGCGGTGTTCCAAGCGCACTACCCGGAGATGCTGGGCAAGAAGTACTTTGTGAACGTGCCGCTGATCATGGGCTGGATGTTTTCGGCTATGAAGCTACTTGTTGCGCGCGAGACTATTTCCAAGTTTGTCGTGCTGAGTTATGGAAGCTATTTGGCTGAGTACACGGGGGATTATGTACCCGAGAAGTACGGAGGAAAAGGCGTGCCGCTGCAGGAGCAGGATGTGTTTGCGAAGATTAGCTTGCCCGAAGGGTTTGTGATTCCTGAAGTGGCGGAAGAGAAGGCGAAGACTGAGGAGCCGACTGAAGCGACCGAGGCGTAATTTTAATGTAATGTAGAGCGAGTAGTAATGTAGTAATGTATTAGTGATTGGCTATCCATGGGCAACTGCCTCCGCTGTGCTCCTTAGCACAGCCAACAGCCGCGCAAGATCATCCGGTTCCGCATTGTTCACGCCTTCCTCGATTGCTCGGACAAGGCTCAAGCACTCTTCCCGACTCTCCTCCGTACCTATCTCACTCCGCAGCTCTTTCAGTCGCGGAAACTCGTACACATGGCCCTCGTGATCCCACGTCCACCGGATTGATAATGAATCGTATCCCACAAGCTTGCTTACTGTGATGCGCGCTTTGCAACCGCACTTAATGCTGGCTTTCTTCGTGGTTCGCCGCGGTCGAGATGGGTCTCGTCTGTCGCGGGGCGCGCCAGAGTGTGCGCACACGTAGATCTGCGTGTATTCGAGCTTCCTCCGTTTACCTTCGTGCTCGTGCTCAGGCTCACCAGCATTCGGCATTCGCGTATCTTTCTTGCGCCAGAGCTGCTGTGACGGTGCACTCAAAAACGCGGTCCACAGCGCGGGCGAGGTCGTGAATGTATGCGGATTCTCCTTGAATGGGCCAACAAATCTCGCCCACTCCTTCTCGACACCACCGCCACCACCAACACTAACCTCCTCCTCGACCTCCTCGCCTCCACTCCGCACTTCCTCCACGCTCCCTTGCTGATGCCCAAACACCCGCTCCCGTACTACATGCTCCGCGACAGTGTCGACCAGCACACGCCATTTATCACGCCTCTGATCGAGTCCCCTGAATTGCTGTAGAATACGAGCCGTGCCGGGAGGGTGCTTGTGGCCAGAGGCATGGTGAATCCAGTTCACTTCGGCGCTGAGGTCTATTCGTGGTGGAGAGCTACTCATTGTTGGTCGCTTGTAAGTAAGTTTGTCGCATCCAAGCCATTATAGATCGCGAACTGTAGAGTTCAAGCGCAACCCCTGATTTTTGGTATAGTTAACTCTGCCACGTACTTCTCGATCAACGCATCTACATATATGTAGACCACATATAGTCCTCACAATTCTAATACCGACGCAATGCTCACCCAACTATCCGGACTGCAATTACGGCACACGCTGATTCAAGCCTTGAACTTCAGTCTTGTTCTCACCACCGCCTTTATGTTCTGGAAGGGCCTGTCCGTGGTCTCAGACTCACCTTCGCCCATCGTCGTCGTGCTCTCAGGCTCAATGGAACCGGCTTTCCAGCGCGGTGACATCTTGTTTTTATGGAACCGTGATGCGAGAGTTAAAGTTGGCGATGTGGTGGTTTATAACGTCAAAGGACGAGATATTCCGATCGTGCACCGCGTCGTACGGAATCACGTCTCGTGCGTCCCCCTCTCCCATCCGCTACTTTATCTCACCATACTAACCCAAATCCAGATCAAAGAAGCAATTGCTTTTGACAAAAGGTGACAATAACGCAATGGATGACGTTGATCTGTACGCATACAAGCAATACTATCTCGACCGTGACTCTGAGGTCATTGGTGCCGTGAAGGGGTATATCCCGTGGATTGGGTACATCACAATCTTGCTGAGTGAGAATTTATGGGCGAAATATGCGCTGTTGGGCGGGATGGGACTACTAGCGATGGTACAGAGGGAGTGATTTTGCATGGCATTGTTTTTGTACTTTTAGATGTAAATAGATGTTCTTTTAGCTTAGGAATACGTAGGTTTGCACGAAAGTACTGGTCCTAATAGTTTGATTTGCATACAGCTATCCACTGCGATTGGAAATTGTAGTTCTGGAGAAATGTGAGAAAGTACGAATGTACGGTCAAGAGATTCAAGACGCTTTCGGACTCAGTTAGAGGATGCGTGTACAAAGATTAACAGATATCTTGATAGAAAGTACGCTAACAATGCTCTCATTTGACATACAGCTACGCCTAAGCAACCCAGATTCAATAATTACAAACTCCATGCTTTCTCCGCAATTAGCAATATGCTCACCACCTACCTTTAAGCTCATAATAAATACGGATCTGTTGACAAGGAAGTTCGAGTATCTCAATTAAACCCTCTCGCGTGATCAATATGTCGTCTTCGAGTCCTTCAGGTACTTCATCAAGAATTAAGCCGATTGGAAAACTAAGAGTGGCATCGTCAGATAATGACCACCTGTCTGCGACAGGGTCAAACGTGAAGTCCAGAGACTGGAAACGTTCAGCTTTGTAAGACGTTGCTCGGGTAGGTTGAACAGCATCGCGATAACATTCGATAATAAAATGGTGCACCTTCATATTTTCACTCTCTTCGTCACCCTCAGTTCCTGCTTTTGACACCTTGCTGTATTTTGCGATCATGACAAGCTTGGTCTCGCCAGCTGAATCTTCGATCCAGGCGCGCGCATTTTCCCTCAAGCTTTCCAACGACTGGGAGACACCGACCTCAATGACAAATCTGTATGCCATATCCTGATGCCTTTCTACAGAACATTCGGGGCCCCAACTGCAATCGGGCTCCTTTGAATGCCTGAGCGGGCCTGGGAGCATTTCCCGGCCGGACTTGCAACCGGCAAGCCTCCCCTTCAAGTGATGACCGACTTTATATAAAATCATAAATTCATCAAAAGCATAACAAATCCTCACATGTGGTTTGTTCACAAATTTGACAAGCATCACGTCGAGGTCGTCATAAGTGTCGGCTTGAAAGGACGGCATACGAAATTGCCTGACACCAGACTCCTCAACACGCTCTAGGTCTGCAGTCTTAAACCCTTCAATCGCCAGGTATCCAAACTCGTCCTCTTCAAACGCATCGCGCTTTTCGTGAAGGAACGTGATTAGATCATCATCCGTGCTGTACCGATGGATGCCGGAGGGAGCGATCCCGCTAATGCGATACATGGAGTACCGGTCGATGAGTGAAGCCATCGAATGATAATTGAGACAACCCATATGATATGTAATAACTAATAAGCAAAATATTTGAACAAATAACAATCCTTATCCAACTTTCAAGCAAATCCTTACGCTCAGTAAGCTGCGACAGAGCTGCTGGACCAGGTGACAGAATAACAATAATGTAGCGTACTGGCAACCTGATGCAGAACCGGACGACGCGATCTGCTTAGTCTTAGACGTGTTCACTGTTCAGATAAATAAGAAGCACGTAATGAGTAACGAGTAATGACATAAAGATGGCACATCAAGTAACGATTACGAGTATCAAACTATGAGTTAATGACTGACAATGCTAACTTACAGAATTCAAGATGCAAGTTGCCTTGTGATCGGAGATGATAAACATACATCACGTGATGCGCGCGCGGGTTTGACGCGTCGAGAACCACGTCTCGCTCAATCAATCTAGACTTATCACATATGGTATTTCTATAGCCTGTGGTCAATTACTACGGGCAAATCTTAATTTCCAGCAAATTACCTAATACACTGACGTCTGACCGTCTGACTTCGACTCGATCGGGTTCAGCTATCCTTATAAAGGCTCATCAAAAAATGGCAGAGCACAGCACATCGTCGTCCACGTCGTCACTCTTCAACCGGTCGTCGATATACCACTTAGCCGGGATCAATTCTTCTACCGACATCCATCGATACACCACAGACGATGATTTAATCAGATTTCTCAGCGACCAGCGCGACGCGCTCGACCTTGTCGGTGGCTCTACATACCTAGCGATTGAAGGGTTCAGTTCCGCAGATCTGGAGCGGATCGATGATGAAGGTATCCGAGAGTGCGACCTGCCAGCGTTTCGAGCGACTGCTGTTTATGATGATTTGGAACTGATGATTGTTAAGTTTGGTGATGATGCGCGGGAATATATTTGTGCAGGTTTGGAGAGATTGATGTTTCATTACATGTTCAGGAATGGACTGGTTGATAGTGTTATCGGTAGCCACGGCTGGAGGGAAGAATTTAAAGAGTACAGGCAATCCAAGGAGCCGGACGGTGCGTGGGGTCCGCAGCTACCGTTTGATTTTGGCAGTCTTGAGCAAGAAAAGCTCAGATTCGTAATTGAGGTCGGAGTGTCGGAGTCATTATTGGCACAGTTGAGACAGGATGCCCGGGAGTGGATCGAGCATTCGGCTGGAGAGACGAAGCTTGTTATGATTTTGTATTATGAGAAGATTGAAACGACGACTGAGGCAGGGGATATTATCAAGGATCACAAATTCACCATCGAATGCTATCGCAATTCTGTCACCACAGCAACGCTTTACAAGGCTGAATGTTTTCAGTCTCTGGAGTTTACGTTCAACTCTGATTCACCGAATCTTCATTATCAGACGACCACGTCCTCTATCTGCCAATTGAGCTTATTCTTGACCAAGTACCTCCAGGACTCGAATCAGATATTGTCATGACTTCAGAGGAATTGATTGAGGAATTTGCAAGGATTTCTCGGGAAATTCGAGCCAGCTATACCGCAAAAGGTATCTGGTGAGATTAAGGCCAACTGTGCGGCGGGAGGATCATGGAGTACGGGATGTATAAGACGTGCGACAGGGCTTGTTGATGGCTGTCAAAACACAAAAACTTGTCTCCCGGGCGTGAGAAGCGAGCGGAAGGGCTGTAATATGCGTAGTAGAGTCCGGCAAGCGGGATTGTGCGTCTCGATGTCTATTGTCTGAGCCGAATGGGGAAGCTTTATAACTGTATAAAGTAACAGTACTAAGCGGGGCACTGGCATAACTTTGAGGTGGCGACTAGAAGAGGGGGCCGAAAGGCCACAACAATCTGAAATCGCCCGAGAAAGGATCCGAACGAGTCGAAGTCGCCAGATCGGTCTGCTAGGATTAAAAATATGAAAGCTTGCAAACAGTAATTGATGGTCTGAGTAGTCCAGTCTAGAATAGCCACATACCACTACACCCAGTTCCATCTACTGCGGTTGGAAATTGCAGCTCTGGAGAAGAGCGCGAACGTACGATCAACAGATTCAAGACGCCTTTGGAGGATGCTTATACGAAAATTAACAAATATATTGATAGAAAGCACATGAACTATGCTCTTATTTGACATAACTAGCTAAGTCTAAGCTACCCAGTTACCTAGCCTTGGTAATGTACAAACTCCGTGATCTTCCCGCAACTGGCACTATGCTCACCAGCGACCTAGACGCATATAATAAGCGCGGATTTGGGCACAAGGCAGTCGAAGTATCTCAATTAAACACTCTCGCGTGATCAATATGTCGTCTTCAAGTCCTTCAGGTACTTCGTCAAGAATCAAGCCAATTGGAAAACTAAGAACAGCACCGTCAGATAATGACCACCTGTCTGCGACGGGGTCAAATGTGAAGTCCAGGGACTGGAAACATTCAGCTTTGTAAGGCGTGGCTCCAGTGTGAGTACCAGAATCACGGTAAAGCTCGATAATAATATGGTGCACAGTCATGACTTCACCCTCAGTTCTTGTTCTCGACTTCTTCGTTCTGTGTTTCACGATCATGACCAGCTTGGTCTCGCCAGCTGAATCCTCGATCCAAGAGCGCGCATTTTCCCTCAAGCTTAATAACGACTGGAAGAAACCGACCTCAATGATAAATCTGTATGCCACATCCTGTACAGAACACTCTGGGCCCCAATTGCAGTCGGGCTCCTTTGAATGTCTAAGCGGACCCGGGAGCTCTTTCCGGCCGCACTTGCAACCGGCAAGCCTCCCATCCATGTGGTGAGTGAATTCATATAGAGTCATAAATCTATTCAAAGCATAACAAATCCTCTTAAGCGGTTGGCTCACAAGCTTGACAATCATCATGTCGAGGTCGTCGTAAGTGTCGGCTCGAAACAACGGCATGCTAGTTTCCCTGACACCAGACTCTTCAACGCGCTCCAGGTCTGCAGTCTTAAACCCTTCAATTGCCAGGTATCCAAGCTCGTCCTCTTCAAACGCATTGCACTTATCGTTAAGAAACGTGACTAGATCATCATCCGTGCTGTACCGATGGATGCCGGAGGGAGCGATCCCGCTAATGCAATATATGGAGTACCGGTCGATGAGTAGAGCCATCGAATGATAATTAAGAAATCCTAAATGGTATAGAAGGTAATCTAGACAGCCTTATCCAATTTCAAGCTATTCTTTCTGCTCAGAGCGCTACTACAGAGCTGTTGGACCAGCGCACCGTCGATGTAGATGTGAAACCGGACGACGTATTCTGCTGAGCCTTAGACGTTTTCAGGTGCACGCAAAGATGTATTGAGCAGCGAGAAATAAGCCTATGGAGTGGTGTGATAGCTATGGCTGCCAGGCTGACAAGTGACAATATATTAAGATCATGGATTGAACCCACAATTGAAAGAATTTGAGATGCGCGGAAGCGTATATCACGGAGGTTAGGGTAAAACATACGATTCCTGTTTGGGGAGTTTCATCAACACAATACTGGAGATGGATATTATTTTGTCGCGATGCTGTTAACTTATTAGTAATTTACAATAATTAGTTGAGCAAGTTAACTATCACTACGGTAACAGCTTAAGCTATAGCGCTTCCCCCTTCCCCCTTCGACCCAGACTTCCAGACGCACAATCACCGGATTCTACCACGGCGTCCACGCACACAGCAATCCTCCCGCTCGCTTCTCCCGTCCGGGAGACGAGTTTTCGTCCCTTTGACAGTCATGAACGCCCGTCCACGCTCCATGATCCCCCGCCGCACAGAGTTGGCCTTGTAGTCCTCACCAGACACCCTTTGCGATATATCCAGCTTGAATGTTCTCACAAATCAATGAAAACTCCTTAACAAATTCCTTCGAAGTGATGACAATATCGGATTCAAGTCCCGGGGGTACTTGATCAAGAATAAGTTCAATTGGCAGGTAAATGCTCTGGTCGTCTGATAATGAACATTCGAATGTAGTTGAGTTGAATGAAAAGTCCAGAGATTGGTAGCATTCGGCCTTGTAATGCGTTGCGGCGGTGACAGAATTGCGATAGCATTCAATGATAAACTTGTGATCTTTAACAACATCCCCCTCCTCACTCATCGTTTCCCTCTTCTCATAATACAAAATCATAACAAGCTTCGTCTCCCCCGCCGAATGCTCGATCCACTCCCGCGCGTCCTGCCTCAACTGCGCCAACAACGCCCCCGAAACTGCAACCTCAATCACGAACCTGGTCTCTCGTCGCGCAGTACTGTCCAGCGCCGGCTGCGGACCCCACGAACAGTCTGGCTCCTTGCACTGCCGAAAGTCGGCAAACTCGACCATGCCGCTCCTGCCATTGTAAACACTCTGTCTCAGTCCGTTCCGATGTATGTAAAGAAAAATTAGTTCCTCTAACCCCACACAAATATACTCCCGAGCGTTATCACCAAACTCGATAATCGTCAATGCCAAATCATCGTAAACAGCAGTCGCGCGGAACTTGGGCAGATCGCATTCCCGGATTCCGTCACGATCGATCCGATCGAGATCTGCGGAACTGAAGCCTTCGATTGCTAGGTATTTGGAGCCGCCGACGAGGTCGAGCGCGTCGCGGTGGTCGTTGAGGAAGCTGATTAGTGCGTCGTCTGCTGTGTACCGATGGAGGTCGGTAGGAGAAGTGATTCCGGCTAAGTGGTATATCGAGGACCGGTTGAAGGGTGACGACGTGCTTTGCTCCGCCATTTTTTGAGGAGGCCTGTATAAGAATAGCTGGGTCCGATCGAGTCGATGCCGGTCTGTTGTAACTTTTAATTTGTAGATTGTAAAGATAAAAAAACTGCCAGCAGTAATTAACCAGGTTGATTGACTAACTAACTATAGAAACGTCATAAGAGTGTGATCAAAAGCCGTGGTCTCGACGCGTCGAGCTCGCGTGCGCATCACGTGACGTGTATTTTAGATCACCTCCGATCCGGTCACCACACCGCGTTCCCTCTAATCCTTCTTCATTATCCTCCCCCCATTCTACGCCGGCCTTCTTCTCGACCCGACCTGCTCCAGTCTAGTTTAGTTCCAGAATAGCTAAAAACTTCACACACCCAGTTCTTTCACAGAAATGGCGTCAACACAGGCCCTACGGCGGATATCAAAGGTACTTATTACCCAACCCATTCATCCAAAACGAAAGGTTGAACCAGATCTAACAACCCTTTCCTACAGGAAATGGCCGATATCGCAGCCCTTGACTCGCCCTCCTTCACAGCCGGTCCAATCTCAGACGCAGACCTCCTAACCTGGCGCGTCACACTTCCCGGTCCGCCCAACACACCCTACGAAGTACCTTTCCCTCCCTCACCTTCCCCCCATCCTTTCTCGTCCAAATCTAACAAACACCGCAGGGCGGCACATTCGTACTCTCCCTAATCCTCCCAGCCGCATACCCATTCCACCCGCCCACGCTCCACTTCACGACCAAAATCTACCACCCGAACGTACTGCCCGATGGCGCGATCTGTATCCCGCTCCTCAAAACAGACCAATGGAAGCCCGCGTGCCGGATCATGACAATCATCGATCTCGCGATCGCGCTGCTCAAGGAGCCCAATCCGGACGAAGCGATCGAGGGCGAGGCGGCCGAGGTTTTCAAGAGTAATCCGGCGAAATATGAAAAGACTGCGCGGGAATGGACGGCTAAGTACGCGAAGGCTTAGGAGTTTGGCAAGATGGATGGGTTATTGGCAAGAGCTTGACGAAAGTAGATGGTTTACATTTTATACACTTGTCAAGCATACATAAATCTAAAAGGAGCGCGAGAGAGAGAGAAAAAAAACTGACATCTACGAACTTACAAACAATGAAACTTTCACGCCGTAGACCTAACTTAAACAAAAAAATATTTACCAAAAGAGACAATTTCCGACCTTAAATAACACTAGTTAACTATCCCCTTTTCAAGATGGTGTGCATCTAAAAGGCAGCGACACCGACGACGGCGGCAATCAAGGCCGCGACGCCCATCTTCTCACCGGAAGCGACAAACTGGCCGAATCCGGCCGCCGAGCTCGAGGTAGCAGACGAAGCCGAGGACGAGGTCTCGGTCGCGGACGAGTCCGAGTCCGTGGTCGTCGCGGTGCCAGTGGCAGCGGCGCCCGAAGTGGCGGCCGTGGCGGACGAGACGGCGGCGGACGTGTTGTCGGTCTGCTCGATCGCGGACTCGTCCGAGACCTCGATCGTGTACGTCTCGTCGACGGACTTGCTCGAGATCTCGTCGCCGGACGCGTCGACGATCGTGAAGTTGGTGGACGTGGTCGTGATGTCGACGTACGCGCCGCGGTTGTAGGTCGCGTTCAACCCGTCCTCGATCAAGTCTGCGGCAAGAGTGTTGGGCAGGGTCGTGTTGGCGACGATGTTGGCGTAGTACGACTGGTACGAGGTCGGTCTGGCGGAGTCGGCGGTCGCGGTCGCGAGACCCGAGGTCGTGACGGCAGCGAAACGGGTCTTCAGGGTGTCGTAGTCCGCGAGCAGAGTGACGGAACCATCAGAGTCGCTGAGCTCGACGAGACCATAGTCGTCAGACTCCTGGGTGTATTCGTACACGAGACCACCAGAGAAGACGACGGTGAAGTTGTCCGAGAAGATAGACTCAATTTCCTGGAAAGTACGGGGAAGCACGTTGTTGCAGCCAAACTCGGACAAGAAGACGGGGATCGTGAAGTTGGCATAGTCCTCGACCAACACGTCGTATCCAGCAGAGTCGAAGGTCTGGTCACCGCACCACTCGTACGAGTTGACTCCGTAAAAGTCAACCGCATCAGTCTCAGGTCCGGCCTGGAAGTAATCCGCAAGCGAGACACGGTATCTGAGATCGTCCGCCGCCGCGTATCCGACCGGGATCTGACGGTTAATGTGGCCGGCCATGTAGTCCTTCATGTCGCGAATGACAGCCTTGACGTAGTTTGGCGACGCCTCGGCCGAGGTCGCGTTGTTGATGACCTCGTTTCCGGCAAAGAAACCAAGCGTGTTGTTGTATCCGGCAAACGCCTCGATGACCTGGAACACGTGGCTCAGGTAGGATTCCGTGTACGTCGTCCAGGGCTCGTTACGGTTGAGCGACTGGCCGCTCAGACCGGTGTTGACGTCGAGCAGCAGGTAGATACCGGCCGAGGCAAGCAGGGTCATGCACTCGTCGTGGTCGAGCGTCGGGTCGATGTTGTAGATTCGGATCGTCTGTTCTTGTCAGCCATTTCTGTTGTTGACTGTTTTACTAAACGGGCCCGGAGAGGCCAGACCCCTGACCCAACCCTAACCCGCGCGATAAAAATAGCCGCGTGAGCCGGGACCCGCGAACCGAACAGGAAACGCGGCAACGGGGGCAGCAGTTACGCGCGGAGACGGCGGGATGCAGGGCATCACAAGAGGAAGAGAAAGGACTTACGTTGACGCCGAGTTCCTGGAAGAGGAAGATATCACGAGCGCAGACATTGACGTCGGAGAGCGGGTCAGAGCCGTCGACGAAGCCGGAGGATCCGCCGGGCTGGTAGTCGACGCCCATGAGCCAGAACTGGGTGATTTGTTAGTCCTTCGATCACGTAGAAAACAGTAAAAAAAGGAGGTAGAAGAAGGAGAGGAGGGGAAACGTACGGTCTCGCCAGAGTCAGAGTCGACAAAGTACCGGCCGTCGATTTCCTTGGTGGAAAGGGCGGCAGCGGGCGCGATAACGGCGGACGCGGCGAGCGCGAGCGAGGCAGCGGCGGAGAAGAAACGCATAGTGAATGGATTGGCTCGGTAACGAGTGTGGATGGATGGGGTGGTGAAGAGGAGGGAGGGAGGGAGGGAGAAGAAGGGATAAACGAAGGAAGAGAAAGCGGAGGACGAAACGAAACACGGCAAAGGGCGAAGGGGCGCGGGCGGCGGAATAAATAAACAAATATGCTGCGCCCTGTGACATGTGAGCTTGGCGTGACTTGGCTGTGAGCCGCGCGCGCGCGCGGAATGCGAACGCGTCACTTCGCAACACTTGAAAACAAAATGCGCGACGCGTCAGCATTTGGTTTTCGGCGCCAGGGCCGGCCCCTGAACATAAAACAGCCTCGGAACGCGCAACTGCAAGGGATGGGGACGCGACTGGACTGGAACGCTTTGAATAACTTGAACGAGCCAAACGACCAGGCAATGAACACGATTCTCAGAAGAGGGATGCAGTCAACTATGCACGGAACCGCGAGCCATTTGCGTAACCACAACACGGCTGTATCATCATCACTGAATCCACCCCTCCTCTACGACCGACCATGGCTATCCGCGAGTATCTGCGCCTTTTCTTTCTCAACTTACTCAACTTACTCAATACTAACTGCAATGTTGACCACAGTCACACAGTCACGACAAGCTGGACAAGCCTTTTGCCAAGCGGGCTTGTTGGTACTTTGAACACCGCGAAGCAATTCCTGGGCATTTCACGAGCGTCGCGAACGGTACGGGCGTCACGCTGCGTTTAGGAATTTTCATTCTGTTTATATCTTCTTGAATCGAAATTATGAGAAAGCGAAGGGATGAAGGATTTCCTTTCGTGAATCAGAATTCACGAGAAAGCGAAGGGACACAAGGATAGATATAAGATATCTCATTGCAGGACACTCTGCAACACTTTCATCACTCTAGCGCGTCGTCAGAAATTGGTGAAATTGATCTGGTGCTGTGAATGAAGGAATGCTCTTCCGAACAGTTGCAGACAGTACTGGTGATACGATGGCGGCATGTTTACTGTTTACACGAACTACGTAGCATCTTCAACAAGCAATCTAGCCATTTTCTGATTTGCAGAACAGCTCAGTTTGTTTGTCCGCGTTTCGACTTGTTCTTTGCCATGGCACGCTTGTAGAACTTATTCAGCTTGCAGGTTCGTTAGTGTTAGTGGTTACTAGTCTCGTTTGTGGTAAACAAATACACTGCATGTTCACAGAATCACAGCCAATCCAAAATGCCTCCATTTTCCTCACAGCAGTGACAGCACCCCTTACAGACCTACCGCCACTTCGTCACGCACTACTAACCCCACCGCCCGAGCTCGACCGCAGGAAAAGCTTTCGTCCCCGTGCCGCGTAATTGGCCGTAAAATTGGCAGTAAATGGCACAAAAGTGCAGGTCCAGACGCCGGACACGACGCCGCGGGATGTGCGGCGCACACGTGTTTTTTTAGATTTTGAGATTTTAAGTCTGGCTCATTTCCGAGAAGATCTAAATTCAGGCACCAGGCACGCGACTTTCTGTAGTTTAATACTTTCAAGATTCTGTACTTTAAAAGAAGAATAAATTGGTAATAAAATTAATATAGTAACAATGAAAGAAATGAAAGAAAAGAAAATGCTACAGCTCCACGGTCTTTGCAAACTTCGGCACCGAATCCGCAGCCATAAGCCTAAACACCTGCGCGCGCACTTCCCTAAACAGCGCCGCGATATGCTTCAGACTCTTCACCGCGACCTCCAAATGCGCGCCCTGTTCGCTGGCCGTCATGCCCTCGTGCACACGGACCCGCAACGCATGGTCGATGTTAACCTCGGCCGCGGATCCGGGGGCCAGGTAGCCGTGGTAGACGACCCAGGCTTCCGAGATGCATGCGTTTACGCGGGGCAGGGAGTGGAACCCCGACTTTGCGAGGTCGTTGAATTGGGCCATCACGCGGTCGCTTTCGAGGTAAAACATGAGGTTTTCCTGGCAGAAATTCGACACGAGATGTTCGCGGAATAAAAGCCGCAGCGCGGGATCGTCGAGGATTTGTTGCAGCCGCCGGCTGTTGTCGTCGCTGGCCGGGGACGCGGCGCGCGCGGGGGACGGCATGCGCGACGACCGTGAGCGGGACCGGGATTGTGCGCGTGAAGCGGCGGCGGAGGACACAGACGACGGCGCGGCGGTAGGCCAGCCTGCCAGCGCGCGGCCCTTGCCGGTCACCATGTAATACGCGTTCTTGGCCATCACGAATTTCGACGAGTTGTTGCTCCGCCCGTCGGCCGGCGCGACGAGGTCGAGCGACAAGAACGCGTTTAACAGGTTTTGTGCTTCCGAGTCGCTTAGCGCGGTCGTGCAGTCCAGGATCCAGTCCCGGGCTGCCGCGCCGGAGAAGCAGTTTCGGTGCTCGCGGAGCATGACGCGCTTGTACTCGTGTACCCGGACGCCGGCGGCCGAGTCTGCGTGCGGCGCGTCTGATTGCAGGTCGGTCGGGGTTGGCGGGGGTGGCGAGGGTTGTCGTGAGGCTGCGAAGACGCGGGTTGTTGTGATTGCGCGGGCGCCGTCGAAGGGGGCGTCGGATGAGGTGGCGGCGGCGGCGGCGGAGGTGGTGGCGGTTGCCGTGGTAGAGGACGAGGAAGGGTTGGATGGGGTTGATGTGGATGCAAATGATGATTGTGATGAGTGGTGGTGATGGTCGGAGGAGGAATGTGCTTGCGAGATATTCGGTCTCGGTCCCGCGAACCGCTGAAATACAATCTCGACCAGATGGTCCGAGTCCGCGATCTCGTCCGTGACCGGATCCCGCTCAAGCGTGACCAGCCTCATCGAGTTCAGCGGCGACGTCAGCAGCGCGACAACAGTCGGCAGCGCGACCCCGTTCCGCTGCGAAAACGAGTCCAGCAGCGCGACGCCCTTGCGCGAGAGCTGGAACAGCGACTGCGGCCGAAACTTGCGCGAGTCCGGCGCCGTCGCGCAGATGATCAGCCGGGCGGCCAGAAACGCCTGCAACAGCGCCACGCACCCGGGCTTTCCGACCTCGTACGTCGTGATTGTCGTCGACGAGACCGGCCGGCCGACGGGGTCGAGCGCGCGCACGTGCTGCTGCATGCGCAGCGTCATGAGGTTCGCGAGCGCGTCCTCGGACGTGAACGAGAACTCGAACGCGGCGGAGAACACGCCGACGGTGTGCGTGTCGAGCGGGAGCGCGGTGGCGAGGGTCGCGAAGATGGCGGCCAGGTCGTCGTAGAACGGGCGGCGGTCGGCGGACGCGGAGGGGGTCGTGTAGCGGAACGGGCGTTCGGCGCGCAGCAGCGCGCGCGGGACTGTGAGTGGTTTGTGTTTGTCGGCATTTGCTGGCTTGGTGGTGACTGACTTGGCCGACTTGCTGGAGCTGCCGCTGGACGTGGAACTCGCGCTGGACTTTGACTTTGAGCCGGAACCGGCGGACACAGACGAAGCCAAACCGGGCGGTCCGGTCGAGTTGAGGAACTCGACGAGCGGCGCGACGGAGGAGGACGAGGAGGAGGACGACGACGACGACGAGGGCGACGACGACAGGGAAGCGGAAGCGGCCATCGCGGCAGTCGTGGTTGTTCAGCTCTTCTTCTCTCCTTCTCCACCGCAGGCAGCGGCGGCCGGCTGCTATATACACAACTCGCCGGGCTCGCGGCCCCAGCAGCCAGCGCGCCGCTAGCACGCCGCTAGCCGCATCGGGCACTAGCGCCGCATTAGCGCGCGCTCCGACGCACACGTGGCGCACGTGGCCAGCCGCATTTCGCCCTTCTTGAGACGGCCGCCTGCTCACAGCCGGCACCACTCGCGCGCCGGCCCGCGCACCAGCAGCCGCAGCTCGCGCAGGCCGAGCTCGTGCGACTCTAGGGTTTGCGCCAAACCCTGCCACGCGCCCAGCGCCGCGTCGCGCGCCCACGTGCGCTGCGTCGTGACCAGCCCGGCCACGGCCGCCGCCTGCCGCGCGCGCCCGCTCAGCGTCGCGTACTCGTCGTACGCCAGCGAGAAGCTGTTTGTCGTGCTCGACGTAGACGATCCCGACGTCTTCTCTCGGATCCGTGCAGCGCACACCAGCAGCATCTGCCCGAGCTGCGACAGTCCTTAACCTTAGTTAGAATAGAACACTGCAACAGAATTAGAAAGAACCCACCTGCGACTCGCTCGCCAGCGTCCTCTCGCTCAGCTCCCGTCCGGACAACCGCTCCAGACCCCAACCGACCTCCACTGACAACCCCCCGCACAATTCCCACCGCAGCAACATGCACCGCCCGCGCGTCCCGCGACGCCGCAAACTCGCGCTTCACGACGCTCTCCAGCAGTTTCCGCGTCCTTCGACTCTCCACAGACGCATTCCACTTCCTCGCGCTCTCGCTGCTCCATCTCTCTTCTTCTTTTTTTTCTCCCACCGGCACCTCCTCGCTGACTCGTAACCCACTCAGACAAACTTTCCAAAACGCTTCCTCGTCCCGCGCATGCGGCACGACAACCACTCGCTGACTGAACCGGCTGCGTACCCGTCTCTCGAGCAATTCCGCAGCGCTAACCCGGCTACTCACGCCAACTATGCAAACACTCGGCGCGCTCCGTCGCGGCGCCTGGGATGCGTCGAGCAGGTTATACAGCAGCGTCTGCCGGCCTTGCATTGCAAACCTCTCAAACTCATCAATCACGACCACAACCGCCACCGTCGCTTCCTGCTGCTGCTGCTGCTGTGCATCTCCATCTCCATTCGTCGTCGCGCCAGTCTCGTCCGCGCCAGCGTCCATCTCCAAACTATCCGCACCTTCAACCTGGCCCGACAGCATCTCAACCAACTTCCTCAACGCCCGTCGCGGCCGAATCTCCTGCGCACCCACGGCGCCCAGCTGCAGCGCAATCTCCTGCAACGCCTGTCTGTCGTCCGTCTGCGCCAGCCCCGACAGCCTGACCGTGATAAACTGGCCCGAATGGCGTTTTTCAAGTTGGCTTAATGCGCGATTGACGAGTAAACTCTTGCCGCTCCCGCGTGGTCCGACGATTAAGGCCGAGTTGCCGGCGTGGAACACGCCGGACGAGCCTGCCATTCTTAAACTGGGCGCCACGACCGTCTGCTCCATTAAATGGTACACTTTCCTGTTCCCGTCAGCTCTGTTCTTGTAGAATTCACTCAACAGAAGATAAAAAAGAAACACTCACCCGCATTCGTCGTCCAGTCCGACTAGTTCGGGCGCAAGCCGGCCCATTAACTGGCCCAACACGCGTCGTTTTATCCGTGCGTGGTCGGCGGCAGGGATTGGCTCTTCCTCCTCTTCCTCCTCTTCTTCCTCTTCTTGCACTTCCTCTTGCACTTCTTGCGCTTCCACTCGTACTTCTTCCGGCACTGGTACTGGTACTGACACTGGCATCTGCAATTCATCCTCTTGAACTCGCTGCAACTCATCAACTACAACTTTTGACAAATCTGGCTGTTGCTCTTCTGATTTTGATCTCGCCGATTTCGATCGCGCTGAAATAGTTGGTGCAACATAAATCGTATCCTGAACCTCCGGCACGCCAGTCCCAAGCTCAGGTATATCCTCCGGCACCTCCTCCATTTCCTCTTTTTCGTCGTCCACCTTCTCAACCTCAACCTCGACTACACCCCTCCTCCTCTTCCGCGCACTCTCACCCACCACCACACTCTCCCCTCTCCCTCTCTTCCGCGCACTAGCAGTCATAACCGCATTTTCAAGCGACGCTACCTTATCCACCACCGTCTTCTTTGTCGCGCTCGCGTTAGCTTTCTTCAGCATATTCTCGCGCACCGTAGCACCGCTACCACCCGTACCACCACCACCACCACCACCACTCCGCGTCGTCCGCGGCGTCGTCCGCGTCTGCACAACCGGCGTCTTTTGCGGCGTCTTTTGCGGACTTTGTCTTTTTGAATTTGGTGTGCGCGCCATTGCTTGGATTGTTGCCGGGATCAATGGGTGGTTACCTGGCAAATTGCAATTTATTTTGTTTTAATTTGTTCGATCGAGCGCGAGTTCAGGAGGTCTCGTCGACGTGTTCGCGTTTGCCGGGTAACCTAGAAATTTGATCCGGGTAACGTTTTTGGTATACAACGAAATCCGGTTAGCGTGTTGCGAGAACTAAGCAAAGTCAGAAATCAGAGACTCAGAAATACGAATCGAAGACTAAAACTGAAAGGAGGAGAAGAGCGGTGAGCCGGGGACAAACAAACCACTCAGCCTTCAGTGATGCAATAATCCGGACGCGACGGGGGTCGGCGAAGAGGTGGCGCTCGTGGGCCGACTCGCTGGATGGGATAGTCGAGAGCCATTTTATCAATCGCTGTTTACCGTCCGATCCATTCGACTTCCGGCCCACAACCCCGACCCCGACCCCGTCGCGTCCGGGTACGCTTGCCAGATCTGTGTGTGCATTTGCACAACTCGGATGTCACGGTTCACCGGTCACCGGCCGCCCGCGCTAGCATATATTTACGACTCACCCACGAGGGCTTTGGGGGCGTATGTATCTCATACCGATTAACGGATACGTGTCCGCATAAATAAGCTTTAGCTAACTTATGCTGGATATATAGCTAGGCAGGCTGCACTCGTTGACAACAGTTGTACGTAACTTGGGTAATTTATACAGATAATATACTTCCTTACAGTGGTTTTATAGTCGACTCGCAGGGGTCTCAGGAGATAGCTACGAAAGCTGAGGAACTGACGTCTGAGCAATACTCAAGTTTGCCGTACTTTCGCGCGTTGGATTAGGAATTTGCAAGTCAGTTAGCTCAAGGCTTGGGACCGAATAACGATGACAGGACTTACGCAGCTGTTCTACTGCTTATCGGTTTCAATGATCTTGGCGGAGCTAGTAGCTGGCGGTGGTGTGAGAGTTACAAAGACAGACGGCATGACGATATCAGAATACAACGACGCGGTAGTGCGCAACATGTGCGCGCTCACGCCAGACTTGGACCTCGAGTGCGTGGATCCTCATACCGGAATCGAGTTTGTACTGATCAACGACGGCGGACTCCCGTTGACGAGTACCGGTGCCGTCAACGTTACGGAAGCAGCGACGATGTATATGCGGGGAGCGTATTGGAACAAGACAACGAGTGTAGCTGAGCTATTCAACGCTCTTTTGAAGAGTTTTAGGAAGAAATCAGATTGGGTCAACTGCAACTCGGACCAGGGTTCGTTCATCGAGAAGTACTGCTGTGATGCAACTCACGCGGTCGGAGCTGCAGCACTGACGATAGGCAAGGATGCGTTGACGGATCTGGTTCTATCCTACTTGGAGGGAAGCATAGCGGACCCTAGATCCCCAAGAAGCGTGTGCCATACGTACGACAACGCTGTTCTGTGTACATCTTGGACGGAATACGACGGTAGCTACATCCGGTACGAGACTTTCCTTAAACTGGCCGCTAAGATCGTTGATTGCATGGCCGACGGCTATAGCTTTGAGGGGAAAATGTATCTTGACAATGGAGACGGTCTGTATGTATGCTTCAGCGATAGGGCGGCGGGATGTGAAGCTACGACATTTGCATGATCAGGGATTGACGATCGATGTGATGCATATGATGGTATTTGATTAGTGTGCTTTATTTTACGTTATTTCTTTGCATTTTGACTATGGCACGATTTCGTAACGTGGTTCATAAGTGAGCGCCGCATATATGCGAGTGCCGCGCCATCTCAGCATATCAACTATCAGCTATGATATTTCTTTTCTATTTCTAATAGGAGCTTCAAAAGCTAGAAACAGCATTTTCTCTTCTGGCATAGCAGCTATGTGTGGTTGTCGAGAAAATGTGTTTGAAAGTGACCAGAGCCACGTCACGCCCACGTGCATCTTCCTGCTCCTGTTCCTGGCGTGTATCGCGTCGTCGTACGTACAGCGTTTAAGCCTTTAAGGAGGGATTGCGGGTCTGGCCAAGGCTGGCCCGTTGCCCATTCAGATTTTGTTTTTGTCCGTTGGCAATGAAATGCAACTCGGATTTAGCTCTGTCGGTCGTTGATTCTGTAGCTTTGGTCTTTCGGAGAAGCTGGCTGGACCAGGTTCTCTCGGTGCCTGCACCCAAAGTTTGCAGGGCAATTAACTGGTCAGGTGCGGTAGATCATTAGATGAGGGATTGCCGGATGCAGAAATCCTTTTTTTCGGCCCAAAAACAAAGCATTTAGATTAGGCGTGATTAGGCTTGGCCGAAACGCTTATTTGGTACGTGAGACTGAGACTGAGATCTGTACCTAAATTTTGAGATCGCTCGGATATTAAACTCGCCGTGCGTACAGAGTTCTTCGGCGGAGAAAAATGTACGGTACATCACTCAATCTCAAATTCATGCCTCGTTCCCGTTCTGGCACGCTTTCTTCGTCGGTCCCTTTGAGAACTGAAAGTCTCCAGCTCGCCGTTGCTCGCATCTGTAGACCTGATTGTTCCAGAATCGCAGGAGGAGAGCGTAGCTCAGAGAACAATTGATGTGCTTTGAGCTTTCTCACTTCTCATGGCGCGGAAAAGAACGAGAAGCCACCTGCAAGTATGCTGATTATACTTTACCGAGCGACGTTATTCTGACAGCAGTTCGGAGCATGCCTATTTCGAAGATCCTCGCCTCCTCCACCCGGCAGCACAGTTACTTCAACGGTTTCTGCAAAAAAGATAAGACTTACGGACTCGGGAGTCAGCCGTACAAACGTCTTTGATGTGCAGAAATTCGGTACAAACATTCCTGCCCGAGACTGAATTAAAGCGCGCACAATGCTGCAATGCTTGAGATGTCTACCTGGCAGTACCTGTTAATTGTATTCAAAGGAAAGTCTGGTCGCGCGTGAAATGGCGGCGAGGACGCAGTCGCGGACTCGCGGTGCACTCGATACTCGATAGTGACCCAATTCAAACAAACGGTTCTAAGACCCAAGTCCAAACGTATTGATATCCGTCATCCGTGAAATACGTCGTGCGTATTCAAAGCTCGGGTTCTGCATGCGGCGGTAAGATTATTACAACGCTGACAGCCGTATTGCCGTTGTTGTCACATGTGCGATCGTCGTTCATGGAATGTCAATCACCGGAAGAAGAAAGATGGAAACCTGTCTATACCAATACCAAAGCTACGAGAAGTTCAACGGTCGAAGCGGTTCTGGTGGGCGGTATAACCGTATAAGTTGTAAATGTGATATAATTATTTTCTCCGTTCTAAATACGGGTCTTACTTCTCTGGACAGAGAACACGGGGAAGTGCAATCGTGGGCTCGTGGCTTTGGGAAGTCCATACTCACTCCATAACATGATAACTCCATAGACAGTAAGACAGATAATTTATAACTTCACGTGTTTAGTGTAAATAAATATAAAATAGTGTTACATCAATCATCATGCATGGAACTCACTAGTCACTGAACATTTATATATGTAAATCCTGGTTCTATGTCTCTGGACAACAATTGGATACGAAAACCCTGCAGCCCGTCAGCCCTGTAAACCCTATGCGCGCACACGGCACACTATACGGAAACGGGAATAACGGGATCCCCTCCGCCGACCTCTCACCTCTCGCAATTTCGAGAAGCCAATTATGATTTATGAATTATAATCTCAGACATTGTCACGTTGATAATCTGCGAGAGGGTCCGCATAGGGTTTGGAAAGTGTCTGATTTTGTTCGATCGATCGAGCTTGTTTACGCGTTTGCCGGGTAACTAAAAATTCGACCCGGGTAACGATTTCTGTACTTTCCAACAGACTCCGGGTATCGCGAGAACTAGCCAAAGTCACAATTCACTCAGCGGTACGAATAGAGATTGAAGACTCAAGAGGAGAGAAAAGCGGGCACACATCACTTATGACTCAACTGATCTCAGTCTCGAGTCAGGCCTGGTCAGGTCAAGTCTGGTCGAGCCAGGCCCGATTGAGCAGTATCGCGGGTTGACGGCGACCGCGACCGCGACCGGCAATGATCAGACGGTGCGCAACGCCTTGAACCAGCTGACCGCCGTGGTCCGTGTTGCAAAGTTGTTGTTAAGTTGCTCGGCTGGTCTCGGTTGTTGTTAACTTGCTCGGTTGTTCCCGTATCGCGTATCTGGGAGAGCCACGGGCTCGTGCGTATGAGATGTAAGGGCTGCTTTCGGGCCTCGGAGAAGCTGGCCGGACGGACGCTTATTGGCCAGGTGCGAATAATGCGACGGACGAGGGATTTCCCGACGCAAGATTCCGTTCTCGGCCGGAAAACAGAGTTTTAGGCCTAAAAGCCATTTGGTACGCGAGATTTGCCCGCGCCGCTTTCACGCATGTGGCGCTCACCATGCCAATTGAAAGGATGAACATTTTCTGTTTTCTGATAAGAGCTTCGAGGAAGCGATTTCTGATATGGTTTCTCGAGTCATGGAAGAGAATGATAGAGAGCACCGGCACCGGCAAGTTACGATTATACTTTACACGGTGCCACTACTTTGACATGCCAACGCTGTATAGTTCGGATCGTGGCTTTTCAGAAGATTCCCGACCCGGCAGCAGCACAGTTGCCCAACGGTTTGCAAGATAAGGTCTGACGAATTACATGGTTGCGCCGTACGTCGTACAAACGGTGTGATGTGCAGAATTGCTGCAAGTGTTTTGCGCGAGGCTGAATCTAAGCGCGCACGACACTACATGCTTGAGATATTCAATCATCCAGTGCAGCTGTGTATACCTCTTATCCGAAGGAAATATCCAAAGGAAAGTCTGGTCGCGCTTACCGAAATGGCGAGGACGCGGTGCATTTGATAGTGACCTGATCCAAACAAACCATCTCAAGTTTAAGCATATCGGTGAGATCCGTCGTACGTAACGAATCTCGGATGCTGCATCATGCATGCACGGTAAGATTACAACGCTGACATGCCGCTGTCATGTCTGCATGCGAACCATACGATCGTCGTATATGAAATGGCCGGATGAAGAAATTTGGAACACCTGTCTGTACGATAGCTACGTGAAAGTTGACCGGACGAAGCAATTCTGGTGGGCGGTATACCACGATGATCCCAGAGGGTGAGCGATTCGCCCACCCGGACGTCCCAGTCACCGGCCACCGGCCGGGACCTCCCGCGCGCGCTAGCATATATCAAATTCCTAACTACAGATTCTGCAGCTCGAGCGCCTTGCGGGGAATGTATCACATACACGATGATCCCAGAGGCGAACGATATGCCCATACGGAAGTCCCGGTTACCGGTCGGCCGGTGGGCCGCGTGCGCTAGCATATATCTAGATATGTGACTTCAGATTTTGCAGTTACGAGGGCATTGCGGGGACATGTATCTCATACCGGTCATCGGATGAGCTTCCGCATGACTTTGTCTATGCCAGACATAAAAGGTCGCACTTCCCCCGGCTTAGCTGGCATCAGTTGCTACAAGATCCGACTTTTGAGTAACACTCAAGTTTGCCGCACTTTCGCCATATTGAATCGCTAGTCCAACGCTCAGGAACGAATCACGATGACAAGACTCATGCAGTTCTTCTACTGTTTCTCGGTTGCAGCGATCTTGGCGGAGCTAGTAGCTGCTGGCGGTGTGAGAGTCAGGAAGACCGATGATATGACGGCGTCTGAGTACAACGACGAGGTGGTGCGCAACATGTGCACTCTCACGGCTGACTCCGAGCTGGTGTGCGTGGATCCCCATACTGGAACCGAGTTCTTTCTGATCACTGACGGCGATTCATCCAACGTTACGGAAGCAGCGACAACGTATATGCAGGCAGCATATTGGAATAAGACAACGAGCGCAGCCGACGTACACAACACCCTTACGAAGAGAGCAACTTGGATGAACTGCAACTCGGATCTGAACTCGTATGTCCGGCAGTACTGTTGTGATGCAGGCCACGCGGTTGGATCAGCAATTGAGTCGATGGGCAGGACTACATTGACAGATTTGGTTTTATCCACCATGCAGACCAACTTGAAGCTTCCTAGAATCGCTGAGTTCCCGGCAAGCGTGTGTCATACGTACGATGGCGCTATTATGTGTATGTCTTGGGCGGAATACGACCAGAGCTACATTGTGGGCAAGACCGCCGTCAAACTAGCAACTAAGGCCGTTGACTGCATTCTCGAAGGCTACAGCTTTGAGGGTGAAGTGTATCTCGCAGATGGAGAAACTCTCTACATTTGCTTCAGTGATAGGGCACTAGGATGCGCAGATACGACACTCGCATAATCAGTGATTGACGACTGATGTGACACATAATGTACTTGTAGTATTAGTGTCTGACGTGCGTTTTTTTCTGCTGTTTCTATTTGAAAGTGAATTGTTCTAAGGTGGATGGTTTTGTAGGGTACTAGTGTTTGGCTTTTATAGTTATTATTAGTTAGGGCTTATTCTATTATTCAGTAATATATAACTAAGAGCTCGAACTTCCCTGCAAGCTGTAGTATTGTTTCTGTTGCTGTTCCTGGCGCGTAGTCCGCCATAGATCAGAGATCTAGGCTAGGGTTTAGATCACGTGCCTTGCTCGCGTGCCCATTTACGCGCCCGCGCCCTTAATTGAGCGGAATTGGCAACGTTCCCCAAGCTGAATACAAATGGACGACTTCTTCGAAATCACCAAATTCGGGCTCGACCCCCACCCGCACCCCCCGACGCGCGCGTCTGCGCTTGCGCTGGTGTCCGAAATCTCATCCAGCGTTCCGTCAGATGGCTGGAAGCTGAGCAAATCCGTGGCCGAGTTCGACACGCGGATATACTGGAAATACATCCAATCCGAGCTTTGGTACCTTCGCACGAGCGTTCACGATGCGTCTACACATTCGCTTGACTGGTTCAAACGTGGGATTCTGGACGATCATTTTGATAATATGATTAAATACAATGAAGTCGTGGCCGAGTCGCGGATGACGGAGGTCAGGGAGCAAGGCTGGGAAGGGTATAACCTGAAATACCATCTGCCTGCGCCGTTTGCGGAGCGCGATCTGGCGACTTGGCTGTTGAAAGTGCCGCCGGCGGAGACTGATACGGGAAAGGAGTTTTTTTATCGTTGCCGTGCCGGCGGATTTGCCGTTGCCGGAGGACGCGACGACGAGAGGCGTGTATTCGTTTTTTCACCACGTCGTCGAGCGGGACGATGGCACGGTTTCATGGATGATGGGGCAAACTGTGAGTTCTTCTTTTTTAATTACTTGTTGGTCTGTCAGTCTATGTGGCGAAAAAGGGCTAATTGATACAGAGCGATATGCGCGGAAACCTGCCGCGGTGGGTACAAAACATGTCGCTGCCAGGTCTTCTCACGGACGCGGTCCCGATATTCCTGTCCTGGATGGACGGCACATTCGGCGAAACGGGCGAGTTAGAAGAAGATACTGCCGCTAGCGACGACGGCGGTGCGGCTTCGTGATTGGGTTGTATATATAGACTGCCAATTGGATATACTAATGACTTAAAGTACGAGTTGATTGCATAGGCGGGGGACAAGTTGATGTTGCTGCGATGCCGTAAACGGACTAGTCTCAGGGGGTGCTATCGCGATATCGCGGGGTCCGTACCAGATAACGCACACGACCTCACTCGCATAATTAACCTACAATCACACATCACAATCCTTAACTTCTCTCGCTCGAGATTTTGGCAATTAATACACACAGAATCATCATGGAAGACGACGCGCCCACGTTTTACGAAATCACAAAGTTCGGTCTCGACCCGCTCCCACACCCGCCCACGCGCGCGTCCGCGCTCGCGCTCGTCGACGATATCATCAAGACCGTGCCCTCAGACGGCTGGAAAGTTTCCAAGACCGTACCCGCGTACGAGACCGCCGTGTACTGGAAATACATCCAAAGCGAGCTTTGGTACTTGCGGACCTCGAAGCACAACGCCGCCGAGCACTCGTTTGATTGGTTTAAGCGCGCGCTGGTGGACGATCACTTCAAGAACATGGTGGAGTATTACGAGGTCGTGAAGGAGTCGAGACTTGCGGTTGAGAAAGAACAGGGATGGGCGGGGTATAACTTGCGATATCATTTACCTGCGCCGTTTGCGGAACGGGATATGGCGACCTGGTTGCTGAGTATCCCGCCCGAGGAGACCGGTAAGGAGGAGTTTTATATCGTTGCGTTGCCGGCTGATATCCCGCTGCCGGAGGACTCGTCGACTAGAGGCGTGTACTCGTTCTTTCACCATGTCACGAGCGAGGACGGAGTTATTAATTGGACCATGGGACAGACCGTATGTGTTTAATGTTGCTCTCAAACTTTTGGACTTGATCAGTCGTTGAGATATGGTAACTGAACTGACTGGAATACAGAGCGACATGCGTGGAAATTTACCGAGATGGGTGCAAAATATGTCGGTACCAGGAATCCTGGTCGAGGACGTGCCGACGTTTTTGACGTGGATGGAGAAGACGTTTGGCGAGCCTACTGAGGAGGAAGAGGCGACTGCTGGCGAGGGCGAGGAGTAGCGGAGTTGATTGTTGAGTTGTAAATAAAAAGGGCTTGGTCGCCTGGATATGGAATTATCAGTTATGGAACTTAGATTGATTGTGTATATTCAGTGTATAGCAAGATCGATCTGGGAGTGTTGTCCGCATTCTTGGCCTTTGCTGCTCCATCTACCGTCACCTGCGCGGTGTTCCGCGTTCCGCTGTTCGACGGTTCCGGTTCGTGGTAACCTCACGACTTCCCGTTGGCCGACCGCCCGACCTTGACGAACAGACAACTGGCAAGTACAGCTCTCGTATACAACTGCACAATTGTGTACGATATCGTCAGTTTAATCACAAACAAACGACACGAAATTCCAGTCTTGCCAGACACGGCCTAGCGCCGCCGCCGCATTCGGCAATAACCCCTGCTGCGTCCCGATCGGGCCGCGTTGGGAGTTCGTTTGTTGACTCTTGCAGCCGGCCCCGCGCGCCCGAACCGGCCCGGCGCCAGCAAGCACAACATCCCGACGCGCGCCGCGGTCCGTTTTGGCATCCATACCCTTTGCCTACTCAGCACCTCTACTCTCTCGTTCACTTCCCGACCGGGTTTCTCTTCTTTCATTCTTTTCCGCTCCGCGACCACAGATCAGACCAGATCCGGCGAAGGGCTTGTTGATACTCTTCGCGTCTATCTTTAGACTCTGATACAAGTCGCGTCGGCTTATCCCCTGTCTCTACCCGGGCCTGGATCCTTATCACGACAACACGTCCTCCAGTGCACCTTGCACCCAGCACCCAGCACATCAGAGCGCCGTCAGAGCATCAATCAATCAAACCGCCATATACAACACCTCCTCGCCCGACAATGTCCTTCATATTCCGCCTCTTCGCGCCCGCCGTCACGGTCGCCGCGCACCGCCAGGACACAACAACAACACCGATCGACGCAGACTACGAAATCATCACTCTGCACGACGCAGACCTGCTCGAAATCTCAGGCCGCGCAGGAATCCTCGCAATCGACTCCTCGTCCCCGTCGTCGCCGGACCCAGACTACGTCTCCGTCAACGTCAGAAAGGCTACCTACGTCGAAGTTCTCGAATCCGGCCTTTCTTCCGCCGCGTCTTCTCCGCGCTCTGCCACGTCGTCCAACACGCGCTCCTCCCTCCGCGCGGCATCGGATTCTTCGCAAATCCTGCGCGCTCGCGCAGACTTGACAAAGTTCGCGACGGCCCACTGGCAGCAGTCTTCGGCGCCGCAGAAGGACTCCGTCGCGGCAGACGAGGATGACACGGTCGTGTTTGCGGACCGCAAAGAGTTCCGCTCCAGACAGCGCGAGAAGTCGCTTGTCATGGACCGGCGCGCGCGTCTTCGCGCCATGATTGTGTGATGGATTCCCCGTCATCAGCGAGAGAGTGTGTGTTTGAGTGAGTGTGTTTGCACTTGGGCGTATTTTGTCATTGGTGGGACTTGGGTATGGCAGGACAGGAGGCATCCAGGATGGATAACTGGTGGAGTATAATCACGGAAATCGGATATATTGTTTTGCTCAATTTGGATCTGGGTTTTGCTTTGTTTTTCGTTGCTGTTAATCGTTCACTCACACTGGGTTTGAGTCTTGTTTTCTTTTTTACGCGAACCATATGGTTTTGAGTGCTGCTTTGTCTGGGTCTTATTATTATTATCACTTTATCAGAGGTTTTACCCGCACGATTTGCTATTCAACTAGCGGTTGATGCTTGTTTTTGTTAGCTTTCATATCAGATTATTCAACTATCCATAACTCATAAGTTACGTTATGTTTGCGTGTTTGGTGTATAAGTCATTCAAATTTCACAACATGTAAGACGCCATCACGCAAAGCAGCAATTCATAGTTATATATACCAAATCATGCTCCTCTTCCCCAACTATGTTTTCCCAATTATCAAAAGCCATAAACAAAAGCCGTGTAAATCAAACAATATGCAGCCCGCGTGTTTAAAAGAACCACGGGATATAAAGCTTGCTTGCCTTCCAGATGCATGCATGCAATAAACCAGATCTCTATCGCATGATGAAGTACGCGACCGAGAGCGCGGTGAGAACAGTCAATATCGCTGATCCGCGTATCACGTTGTGTTCGACGAGTGAGATAGAACCGCTGCATACGGCGCATTCATAGTCTAAAAGCGTAGGATTTAGTTAATGGTTTCTAAAATAGCAGATCAACGCAAGATTAGAACTTACCGCTGAGATTAGTATAAGCTTGAGGGCTGTACATGCCGAAATACAGTGAGTCAAATCCTTCTAGATAGCCTGCTGAAGCCGTATCGTCCACGTCTCCGGATGAGTTGTAGATATTGAGTGTGTAGATCGCACTGCAAAAGTTAATACATCATCCCTAACATCTTACATAAAAGATGGCAACATACGTGAGCAGAGGAATAGTAGCAGTAGCTTCGTAACCGCTAGTATTCCACACTACCTTGCTATCCGAAATCGACAAGTTCATCGCGATCGGGTAATAATAATCATTCTTGCTGCAATACGCCTCAACGTTGACCGCGGACGGCGAAACAGAGAGACTGGTATATGTCCATGAAAAGGTCGCGTAGTCCCCGATTTTAATGTACGTCGTGCTGTCGGTCGTGCCGGGCGTGATCATGGACACACCGCCGGCGGCAGCGGCGGGGTTGATTGAGATGGAGGATGAGATCGTAGATGAAGATTCTGCGGACGAGGAGGATTCCGTGATTGTAGACGATTTTTCGGTGGATGATTCTTTCGCTGACGACGATTCTTTCTCTGAAGATGACTCGGTCGCTGAAGATGATTCCGCTTTCGAAGATGATTCAGTCGCAGAAACAGAATGCGATGTGGAAGATGCAATAGATGTAGATTTCGACCCACTAGACGCATGTGAAGACTCCGATCTAACAGAACTCGAAGCAGTAGTCGACGTCTCTCTTGACGATGACTTCGTCTCAGACGACGACGACGACGACGACGATTCCGCAGCAGCCTTCACCGTCGTACTCGACACCGTACTTGACTCTGATGCATCCGCTCTAATTCCCAATACTAATTATCCAAAAAAGTCAGCAAAATATCTTCAAAAATCCACCCGGCGCAAGGAGAAACAACTCACAGTCGCGCCGAACAAGGTTGTCCAAATACGCAAACCCGAGATCGGCCGCAAACCCGCCCGCGGAGGCGCTGACTGCCAGTACCAGCGCGGCCAGAAGCACAAATAGCGAGGACCGCATCGCGAGTTTGAACGAAGTTGGAGAGGTCCCTGAGAGGATCAGGCTTGTATGGACCGTGTAGAAGAGAGAGGTAATGCGTTCGTACAAAAATAAACAAACGCATACGAAACTTTAATTGTGAACCGCTTTAGACGCGTCGGGATAAAAATAGAAATCGCGACTCTCTCGTCGAATTTGTGTGTCCAAATTGAAACCATTTAAAACATTCAACGAAGCGAATTACGTTCTAATTGCAACTAGCTAGTTATCGTACCTCGTACCTGCATCGGGGTAGAGATTACGTAGTACCACATAGTTAAATAGGTTTATATATTTGCAGAAATCCAATTAGTTCAACAGATTTATCAAGTAGCAAGCAGCTCACGCGTCATGAACACGCACAGGAGCCTCCTTTTCAGCCGCCACAATAGCCTCATCGTGCTCAGCCTTCTCGACCTTCTGATCAGGCTTCATGGCCGGGAACAGCAGAACCTCCTTGATCGTGTGCGAGTTGGTCAAGAACATGGTCAGACGGTCGATACCAGCTCCCCATCCACCGGTGGGGGGAAGACCATACTCGAGCGCGGTGCAGAAAGTCTCGTCAACGAGCTGGGCCTCGTCGTCGCCCTGGTCCTTCTGACGAGCCTGCTCCTCGAAGCGAGCGCGCTGGTCAAACGGATCGTTAAGCTCAGTGTAAGCGTTTGCGAGTTCCTTGGTCGCGACAAAGAGCTCGAAACGTTCGCAAATTCCGGGCACCGAACGATGGTACTTTGCAAGCGGCGACATCATTTGCGGATGGCCGGTGATAAAAGTCGGGTTGATGCACGTGTCCTCGAGGAAGTCGCCGACGAGCTTGTCGAGCATGCGCGCGTTCGTGAGCGGCGGCGGGCACACGATTCCGTGCTTAGCCAGCACGGACTGCAGGAATTCGCCAGTCTCGGCAGTGTGGAGCTGGTCGCCGGGAGGGAATTTCACGTCACAACGCTCCTCGAGGGTCGTGATCATGTCCATGCGCTTCCATGGCCGCGTGAAGTCAATCTCAAGAGACTCGCCTTCGGGTCCGGCGGGCTGGTAGATGACCTTGTAATCGCCCGTGATTTCCTTGACCATCTCGGAGAAGAGAAGCTCGGTGGTATCCATGAGATCGTTGTAGTCCGCATAAGCTTCGTAGAACTCGCAAGTAGTGAACTCCGGGTTGTGGGTCATGTCGATACCCTCGTTACGGAACTGACGGCCGATCTCGTACACCTTTTCGATACCACCAACGACAAGCATCTTGAGGTAAAGCTCGGGAGCAACACGCATAAACAGGTCCATATCAAGATCGTTGTGGTGAGTAATGAACGGCTTGGCGGTTGCACCACCAGCAATCATGTTCATCATTGGCGTCTCAACTTCAACAAACCCTCTGCTGTCGAAGAATCGGCGCATGTACGACACGATCTTGGATCGCGTAATGAACTTATCTCTGGTCGTGTTGTTCATAATCAGATCCAGATAGCGCTGTCTGTACCTGCTCTCCTGGTCCTTGAAACCGTAGCGATCAGTCGGCAGCATATGCAGCGACGGCGACAGCAGCACGACCTCACGAGCAAACAATGACACAGTTCCGTCACCGCCACGCTGAGGCTGCGTGCGTCCAGGGTAGCCCTTGACTCCAATTATATCACCTCTGCTGAGATGCTCGTGCATGGCAGCAAAGTCACCAGTAGCATCCTGAGCCTGGCACACGATCTGCATGGACAGACCTTCAGCTCGGAGATCGTAGAACTTGAGCTTGGATCCAGCCTCACGCTTGACGTGAATACGACCGGCGACGGAAAGAGTCACATCTTCGTGAGTCTCACCACGAGCAAGCGATGAGTAGGTCGAAATGAATTCTCCGAGCTTGGTGGTCACAAAGAACTTGTGCGGGTATGGATCCGGGCTATGGGTCTTGCGCAGAGCGTCAATCTCACGCGAACGAATCTTGAAGTATTGCTAAAAAGAGGTTTGTTAAATCTGACTTCTAGATGTAAATCCAGCGCAAAAATACTCACGTTGGGAGTCAGCTCCTCCTCGTCGTTCTTCTTGCCCGCAGGCTTCTTGTCTGCCGTAGCAGCAGCCTTCTCCTTCTACAAAATTGTAAGCGCCGTACATAAATCACTCTAAATAAGAGCTAAATCAAACCTTCTTCGCATCAGCAGCACGCTGCTTCTCGCGTCTCTTGAGCTCGCTCTTGGAGACCTGCTCGCCGGTGGCTTCGTCGAGGTAGGTCTTAGCCAGCTGCTCGGCAGCGGCATCGACGGGGCCTGAGTCCGACATGATTAATTCTCGGGGTAAAAGAAAATAGAAAGAAAGTCTTTCGACAGAATCGCAGTCCTTCTATAACACAACTATAGACAAGAGTGCGATTGGCGTGGATCGTTACAAAACCAAGCCGTAACTCGGGGTTTCACGAAAAAATTTGGTGACTCGATTTTCGACTGTCGACAATTTTATGCTCGATCGAGACCAGATCTCCCAATACAGAAATATTGCAAATAGCCCGAACCCGCAACGGTCCACGATAGCCTGCCATGACTCTAAACTAAAAATCTACATATTTTAACATGCACGCCTATCCTTATCGTCTCGCGAGTTCGTACAATTGCACGCGCTGAACCACCGCCTAGGCAGCTTGCGCATTGCCGCAATGCAGACCCTTTTTGTCCTGCTCGCCATCATCGCCGCGCTAGCCGTAGCCAAGTTCAACACGATCGTGAGCGCTTACATCGGCGACGTGCAGGAGCTGGTGGCTGATCTTTCTGCTTACCAGACCAACTCTTTTGGCGGGCTATTAGTCCGGGAAGAAGCTGCTCGTACGTTGTGCAAATCTGCTTCGTTCAAGGGGTATCCCGTGCGTGGGAATGCGTATGATTGTGATTTATATTTGTACACGAGCACGCGTATGGAATGCAAGATGCAGAGCCCTGATTGGGCTGAACGGATGCTGAAGCGGGCGAACAAGTTGAAACCGGAGATTGGACGGACAGGAGAGTGTATGCCGCTGACGAGCAAAGATGGGAAATCTGCGGTGTACGTCAAGCGCAGACCAACGGGATCAGGCGAGAAACAATCGGATATTTCATGCAATCGGCTTGATGGATGGGGCGCGCCCGAGCCGTATTACTCGCAAGGTCTTTTGTTTCAACGAAATGTGAAAACTAAAATGGATATATAGAGACGCTTTTAATTATAATAGCTTGATATGCTGTGCTACTACGGCTTTGATGTCGGTGGGTGTGCTGACAGTGGCTTCGCACTTACAACTTACGCCGCCTACCATACTAGCTAATGGGCGTGTACGAAGGATTGCATCAGTTAGAAAGTCCTGGCGTATCTATCTAATTTATGATTTCATTTTTCAGCTGCCCTCCATTCAAGCGAGTAATGTAGGCATAGAAAGCGGGTTGGAGTTGCTCTTCCATCATAACATATAACATGGCCATGGTCTCGCTGTACAGAGTTGGGAACTTGGAGTATACGCCCGTGGCTCGATGAGTCTTCGATCTCGAGATTTTCGAGATAAGTTGGCTAAACATAACAACTAAGTGTTGTCTGTTGATGAAATTCCTTAAACAGATTTGTTTTTGCCCAACCCTAAAAATGTAGGTCTAAACCCTAAGACCGTCCCTAGCCTTGTCCTCAAGTTCTCGATCACACATTCTTGACTTTTGATCGCGCGGATCTCAAATTCTAGAAATTGTGGATTTGATTCATGATCTTATTATTGTCAGCCATACTGCGGACTGCCATAGTTTCGATACTCGCTAGTCGCTATACATCTTTTGCAAGCATCTGACCACGGCTAAGGCTCAACAAATTACGTTTTCCGGTTCTACATCTACATCGACGGCGCGAGTACGTCACACACAGCTTGTTATTCTGTCATCACCTGGTCCAACAGCTCTGTCATAGCTCGCTGAGCAGAAAGAATTGCTTAAATTGTCTAACTGTTTGCGTCAGCGTCTATACCATTTAGATATTTTCAGTCATCATTACCATGTCTCCACTCGTCGACCGGAACTTCATCTATAACATTAGCGGGATCACTCCCTCCGAGATCCATCGGTACAGCACGGACGATGATTTAGTCACGTTTCTCAACGAAAAGCGCGATGTGTATGAAGAGGAAGGGTTTGGATATCTGGCGGTCGAAGGGTTCAAGACTGCAGACCTGGACCGTGTTGAAGAGTCCGGTGTCAGGGGAACGAACATGCCGATGTTTCTAGCCGACACTTATGACGACCTTGACCTGATGATTGTCAAATTTCCGATCCAACCTCATGGGTGGATTTGCTCTGCTTTTAGTCGCTTTATGAATGTATATGAAGCCACTCACCGCTTGACGGAGAAGCTTATCGGTTGCAGGTCTGGCCGGGAAGTGCTCCCGGGCCCGCTCAGGCATTCAAAGGAGCCCGAATATGGTTGGGGTCCAGTTGATTCTGTAGACAGATTCCAGAAATGGACGTACACATTTGTCATTGATATTGGAGTCTCCCAGTCGTTGGAAAGCTTGAGGGAGAAGGCGCGTGCCTGGATCGAGGATTCAGCCGGCGAGACCAAGCTCGTCATGATTGTGAAATACCACAAGGAGTCAGAAATAGGAACTGTGGGTGGACAAGAGTGTGAAGTCGTGACTGTGCACCATTTTATTATCGAGTGTTATCGCAATTATGCTCAACCCACCCGAATGACGTCTTACAGAGCTGAATGTTTCCAATCTCTGGACTTCACGTTTGACCACATTGCACACAAGTGGTCATTACCAAACGGTCCCGCTCTCTGGTTGCCAATTGGTCTTATCCTTGACGAAGTACCCGACGGGCTCAAAGACGACATAGCAATCACGGGCGAGGAATTAAAGGAAATACTCGAACTGCCTTGTGGCCTCATCCGCACCCATTATGATTTAGGGCGCCAGTGAGCATATTGCGAGTTGCGGGAGAGATCATGGAGTTTATAATTACTAAGGCCAGGATGCTTAGGCGTAGCTGTATGTCACATAATGCCGATAATGGCATTGCTAGTGTGTTTTCCTATTAATATATTTTGTTAATTCTCGTTCGCGCACCCTCCACAAGCGTCTTGAATCTCTTGTCGTACAATCGTGCATTCGTGCTCGTCTCCAGAACTGCAGTTTCCAACCGCAGTAGACGGAACTGGGTGTATTTAGTATGTGGCTCTTAGCTATTGCCCGCTATTCTATAATTCTAGACTGGACTGCTGACAACTGGCTAGACTGGTGCGGGTCGGGAAGAAAGCCGGGTTAGAAGGGGGGGAGGATTATGGGAGAAGGAGAATTAGAGGGGGTGGGCATGGGAATCAATAAATACACATCACGTGATGCGCACCCGAGCTTGACGAGTCGAGACCACGTCTCGCTCGATCAATCGATGGCTTATCACATATGATGACATTTCTATAGTCCATTAACTAGCGTGGTATTACTGTTGCAAGTTTTCATTTTTTACAAATTATAACAGACCGACTGGGCGACTTCGACTCGATCGGATCCAGCTTTCCTTATAAAGCCTCATCAAAAAAAATGGCGGAGCAACGCACGTCGTTGTCCACGTCGTCACTCTTCAACCGGTCGTCGATATACCACTTAGCCGGAATCAATTCTTCTACCGACATCCATCGATACACCACAGACGATGATTTAATCAGATTTCTCAACGACCACCGCGACGCGCTCGACCTCGTAGGCGGCTCTAAATATCTGGCGATTGAAGGATTCAGTTCCGCAGATCTGGACCGGATTGAGCTTGACGGTATCCGGGAGTGTGAGCTGCCAAAGTTTCGAGCGACTGCTGTTTATGATGATTTGCAATTGATGGTTGTTGAGTTTGGTGATAATGCGCGGGAATATATTTGTGCAGGTTTGGAGAGATTAATGTTTCATTACATGTTCAGGAATGGACTGGATGATAGTCTTACCGGTAGCCACGGCTGGAGGGAAGAATTTAAAGAGTACAGGCAATCCAAGGAGCCGGACGGTGCGTGGGGTCCGCAGCGACCGCTTGATTTTGACAGTCTTGAGCAAGAAAAGATCAGATTCGTAATTGAGGTCGGAGTGTCGGAGTCATTACTGGCACAGTTGAGACAAGATGCCCGGGATTGGATCGAGCATTCAGCTGGCGGGACGAAGCTTGTTATGATTTTGTATTACGAAAAGATTAGATCGGTGACTGACGCAGGCGATATCATTAAAGATCACAAGTTCATCATCGAGTGCTATCGCAATTCTGTCACCACAGCAACGCTCTACAAGGCTGAATGTTTTCAGTCTCTGGAGTTTACGTTCAACTCTGATTCATCCGAATCTTCATTACCAGACGACCAAGTCCTCTATCTGCCAATTGAGCTTATTCTTGACCAAGTACCTCCAGGACTCGAATCAGATATTGTCATCACTTCGGAGGGATTGATTAAGGAATTTGCAAGGATTTCTCGGCAAATTCGAGGCAGCTATACCGCAAAAGGTATCTGGTGAGATTATAGCCAACTGTGCGGCGGGGGATCATGGAACCCGGACGGTCACGGATAAGATGTGCGGCAGGGTTTGTTGATGATAGCCATATAAAAATTCTGTCTCCCGGGCTGGAGTAGCGAGCGGGAGGGCTGTAGGCCTGCAGTATGCATTGTAGCAGGTAGAGTCTGGCGACTGGGATTGTGCGTCTGAATGTCTGAGTCGAAGGGGGGAGCGCAATAACCGTAGTTGACTTGTTCCACTAGTTAATTACTGTAAATAACTACCATGTACATTTCATTGTACTACCGTACTAGCTGCTAATAGTTCTAAATTCAAGAGGTAATTTACAATTGTCATAGATAAAAGTATGTAAAAGTCTATTGGACATGGCAAGTGCACTTGTTGATTGTAAGTTTAGCCCTAATCTCCGCGATCTACGCTCCATGTGCTCGAGTTCTCGATCTACATAATTCTTGACTTGTGATCGCATCTCAAATTCTCTAAATTGTGGATCTAATTCATGATTATACTGTCAGCCATAGTTTTGATACTCGCTACTTGATACATCTTTTGCAAGCATCTGACCACGGCTAAGGCTCAGCAAATTACGTCGTCCGGTTTTATATCTACATTGACGGCGCGAGTACGCTACGCACAGCTTGTTATTCTGTCACCTGGTCCAACAGCTCTGTCATAGCTCGCTGAGCAGAAAGAATTGCTTAGATTGGTTAAGCGTTTGCGTTTATACCATTTGTATTTTTCAGTCATCCTAGTCATCATTACCATGTCTCCACTCGTCGACCGGAACTTCATCTATCACATTAGCGGGATCACTCCCTCCGAGATCCATCGGTACAGCACGGACGGTGATTTAGTCACGTTTCTCAACGAAAAGCGCGATGTGTTTGAAGAGGAAGGGTTTGGATACCTGGCGATCGAAGGATTCAAGACTGCAGACCTGGACCGTGTTGAAGAGTCCGGAGTCAGGGAAACGAAAATGCCGAAGTTTCTAGCCGATACTTATGACGGCCTTGACCTGATGATTATCAAATTTACGGACGAACCACATGAGTATATCTGTGGTGCTTTTGAAGATCTAGTGAGAGACTATAGAGACTCTCGTCACTTGAGGGATGAGTTTATCTTTCACAGGTCCGGTCGGAAAAAGCTTCCGGGCCCGCATCGGCACTCAAAGGAGCCCGACAGCAGTTGGGGCCCTCGGTATTCTGCAGACGGAAAGAAAGGGTTGGACAGATTCGTACTCGAGATCAGTGTTTCACAATCGTTGGCAAGCTCAAGGGAGAAAGCGCGTGCTTGGATTGAAGATTCAGCTGGCCAAGCCAGACTTGTTATGATCGTGAATTATAGCAAGAAAAAAGTGGAAACCAAGCAGGATAATGCAGGATCTGAGGGTGAAGAAGGGCCTAAGAGCGTGATCGTGACTTTGCATCATTTTATTATTGAATGCTATCACGATGCTACTACTAAACCAACCCGAACAAGGCCATACAAAGCGGAATGTTACGAGTCTCTGGAATTCACGTTTGACCCCGATGCACAGAAGTGGTCATTACCTGAGGGCCCCGCTCTCCGGTTGCCAATTGGTCTTATCCTTGACAAAGTACCCGAAGGACTTGAGAACGACATCGTGATCACGGGCGAGATGTTAACTAGGATACTTGAAGTGCCTTGTGACCTCATACGCGATTTTTATATAGAAGGAGGTAACTGGTGAGCATATTGCCAGCTGTGGGAAGATTGCGAAGTTCTCATTGCCAAATATGGGTTGCTTAGGCGTCGCTGTATGTAAATTAAGAGCATTGCTAGTGTGCTTTCTATTAATATATTTGTTAATACTCGTACATGCGTCCTCTAAAAGCGTCTTGAGTCTCATGATCGTACATTCATACTCTTCTGCAGAGCTGCAATTTCCAACCATAGTAGACGGCTGTATGCAAATTAAAACAACTGCTGCTAGGAAACTCAGAACTAGCACACGCAAAATACAAAAAAAAATGCCAGGACAGATCACTCCCTCTGTACCATCGCAAGTAGTCCCATCCGCCCATGTGCCGTAATTGCAGGCCGGATCTGATAAGCACTTCCAAAGGGTGCGGGAATACTCCAAATTTTGTAGCCGAATTGCGCCTTCTGAATGTAAATGATGGTCATATACGTGTAAAAATATGTTAATCACTTTGTCCGCACGGGTATATTAAAACTGAATCTGTCTGAATACGACTGTACGAGTCTGTATATGTCGCTCGGTGCGAGACGGAATGCTGAAGGCAGTCAAAAAGCCTGGGCGGGAAATGCTAACGGGAGTAAACTAATTAGTTTCAGTTGCGTCTGCGTTGCAGGCTTCATCAAAATTCGGAGGTAATTGGAATTGCGTGTCGGTACGTCCGGGTCGAAGGTGAAGAAAACGCGATAAGCAGGTTAGTGAATCAAGAGCGGGGGCGACGATAATAAATTGTTTAAATTAATGAACTTAGTTGGCGCGCGCTTTAAAATTCCTCGATAAAACTACGGTTGATCATGCAATACATTTCTCGTTTACATATACTCTAAGCTATAACTTATACCCCATTAAATATCTTCTTGTCGACGTTCGTTTACTTTTGTTTCATCATCTAGATCTCGCGTCGCCTTCATTACCTACCGCCATGCGCCGAAATTAGCACTACCAGCCACGCCGTCTACCAGATGTGCTCTTCTCCCCCTCCCAGCTCCGTCTGCATCGACGACTGCCGACAAGAACAGACTGCTGTTCCCACGCCTCATCGCTGAATGTCCACAAGTGCACAGGCTCGTCAGAGTAGTTGCCATCTCTTTGAACCCTTTTGAACGACAGCGAATGGCTTAGCGTATGTCTGATTCCGTTCTTCCACGAGTACCGCGCCGACTGAGCTACGTCAAAGTACGGGAACCGCGAAGCGACTGTCAGATAAATATCATTCACGCTTAGTATGTGGTTTGCCTCAGACGGGGCATTGAGCAATGCGCAGCCGATCAACGTACGATACGCGAGGCCAGGGTGGTCCGTGATATTATCGCTGGCAAGTTCACGGACTTCAGAAAACGGGAGATTGTCATTGCAGCGATAAGAGCCGCCGTTGCGCAAGCCGTGAAAGCGACTTGAAGATACCTGGAGGGGCTTCTTTTGCTTTTTGATCGTTTTGGGGGTGGGTTTCAGGACGAAGGTGACTGAGAGAACGCCGGGAGTGGCTGCGCTGCCGAGTTGCTCGCCGTCGCTGGTACCGTGTGGCAAGCCGCTCTTTGACTTACTCTTTTTTTCCGGCTTGGACTTGGGAGCGGCGTAATCCTCGTCCTTGCCGTCGTCATCCAGATCGCCATCGTCCAGATCGCCGTCGTCTAGATCGCCGTCGTCGTGCTCGCTTTCATCCGTGTCAATCGGCGCCGCCTCAACCGCCTCAACCGCATCCGCCTCAACCGCGTCCGCATCAAACATGTCCACCTCGCTCTGCTCTTCTTCTTTCACAATCGGATCAATCCGTTTATCAGTCTCGAAATAGTAACAATCCAGCGACTGCAGAAAATCAGCCGGGATCCCGCCGAACCCAGGCAGGCTTTCGCCGTCGAAGAACGAGATGCTCGACGAGCATCCAGAAGCCTGGGACGAGCACTCTGATGACAGCGAGATATCCATGGGGTTCACAGTCTGCGATGAATTGATATCCCGCTTGAAGGCATCGTCAAGGATCACAAACACCGGGTCGTCGTGGTCGGAGGTCGATTCTGGTGGCGTCGAGGTCTGGGAGGAGAGCCACGACACACGCTCGAGCTCGTCAAGGAAGCTGGAAATACTTGTTAGCTATCAGAACAGCATTGATTCAAAGAATTGGATTGACATACCCAGGCGCGTCTGGCGAGATCGGGCGATCAGCAGTACTTTCCATCGCAGCCATTGCGCGACGACGACAGCTTCTCGCACAGGATAATCCGGGGAGGCCGCTACTTCCTGATCCACCCTCGAGACCGACCTTCTCTAGTCCTTTTTTATCTTCGCAGGAGCGCGAACGGACGATCGAGTCTTGCTTGTGTTCGTGCCCCTGTTGCTGCGCAGAATAAAAAATCTTCGCAGCGGAAGAGCGGGCGACGGGGCTTTATAGCGGCGCTGCAGGCCGGGTGCGAGTTTGTGCGACCCTGGCGTCGACGCCCGGAACGCGATCGCTGTTTTGTGCGACGCGGCCGGCGCACGCGCCCAGTTGTGCGAGGCTGTTGTTGCTGTGGAAACAATGTTAAAAGACTAATGGAAATGTATTTGCTTCCTGGAAACTAAAGACTAACACACATTCATCTCCATCAATCCCGTCCCACCCGCACCACAACCCGTCCATGCGCATCGATCCACGACACCGGCCTCCTCGCCAACCGGCGATCGCTCATGACAAACAAAAACACCCAGATATGCTTCACGGCGCCTCCAAAACAGTAAAACCGTACAACGTCGCCAGCGCGCGTCCCCTTCTTCTGCGCGGCATCGTCGTCCTCGATCACAGCCATGACCCAGCCGATTCTGCCCGTAGAAATCGCTTCGGAAAGACCGTCCCAAAACCGAAGCTTCTCGCATGATTCCCAGGAAGCTAGGCTGATTGACCAGTATCCCCGCTCCCATTCATCCGGAAACCAGATCTCGTCTGTCGCAGTTCCGTCGTCGTTGTGTTTTGGCCGAGTCCGAACAAATTGTGATCGACGACCGTAGTAATCTTTCTTCTTTGTCATGGCCTGTAATTAATCTTCCAGAGGATTCGTCACAATGCACAGCTTCCTACTAAACGGCCTCTGGTCTTTCTCTTTCTGGCTCGATCCAATAGAAATAGGCTGCGTGTCAGCAACTGCATGCGACATCGAGCTACTCCGCGACTCGGCATCGCTCTCTGACTGCGGAGGATAACAAACCGACAACTTTTCATGAGGTCCCAGAATATCCTTCAACGTCAACACTGCATTAAACAGAGGAAATCTGGCCGGTAATCGATTCGGCGAAGTGTATGTCGATTCCTGCGAATAATTTGGAGACGAAGACGATTTCACCAGTTCAGCCACGCGCTGCGGAGTGGAAGGAACGCTTTGTACTTGGGCTGCACGTTGGGAGAGCGGTGAGGTCGGTGGGAATCCTGTTTGTTGGAATGAATTTGACGCTGGTGCTGGAGTGGAAAAGCGGAAACTGGAGCTTAGCTCGATGCCTATGACCGGTGGCTGTGTTGGAGGTGCGTTGAGCGGCTTTGTTGGTGTATGTGGCGGCTGTTGGATTGTAGCTTCGTTAGGATTTGGCGGGGTGCTGTGTGATGATGGCAAAACTGTCGTTAAATGTGTTTGAGTTAAAGGCATCTCAGCTTCAGGTGCTTGTGCTATCGGAGCCTCCGTAACGGAATCGCACAGTGTAAACTCCAAATGAACACGATGAACAAAATGCCTTCGGTCAGGTACAAACTCGGCCGACGCTTTAGCGAGCTGTACATGCCGTTCTTGCATCTGCGGGTCGCTGCCATGACTCGATCCGCTCGTTGTCACAGATAGACTAGTTCCGGGCTTGGAGGAATCCGATATTACTGTTGCCGTGACGACCTTGGAGCTGGTCGGAGATGCGCCTGCCTTACTTGCGGCGCTCGTTGGCGTGTCGACATCGGTGTTGGTGCCCTCGAGCGATTGTAGAGACGAATTAAGTGACCGGTCCTTGGAATCAAACTCAGGCAAGTCCGCAGTTGGTGCTATGGCCACCGGATTGGCAAAGTCCGCGATAGTCACATCTGCTGCCACATCGACCTCAGTACTAGTTCCCTGAATAGACGGTAGACCGCCATTCTTCGACCCCGGCTGCGGCGGATCCGCTATAACAATAGTCGTAATCACTCTCGCGTTGGCAGAAATCCTTGGTTTCGTTGTACTAGTCGGAGTATCTGCGTCTGTACTACTGGTCCCCTGAGCAGATGAAGTCGGTCCTTCGTCTCGCCGCGGTCGCTTTGCTCGACGCGCCCCGTCGAAAGCGTATGATCCCGCTATATCATCTAGAATTGTATCCTCCCCTGCAACTCTTGTGTGAATTCTGCTGTTCCGTCTTCTCGCTATGTTATTTTCCTTCTCCTTTTCGTCACCGGCAATTGATTTTGCGGCCGCACTGTGACGCGTAGAGGGTGACGACGATAGCGACGACGACGGCGCGCTCATAGTCGAAAACTGAAGAACCTCCATTGTATCCTTAGCGCTGTCATAAACACATAACTCATGCCTGAAGAGAAAAACTGCACAACTCGGTGAATTCCAGCTGAATCGAGGTGGTCTCGCGACGCGTGTGCGACGCGTTAAGTTACAATTTGCGAGGGTTAGGTTGTCGAAACAGGGTTTGTTAATTGGTGGCGGACCGAGCGGCTCGAGATGAGTCGAGCGGCGTTTGCAAACACGCGATGATTTCTTCAATTCCTCTTCGATTATTTCAGACTTTTCTGTGCTTTTACACTCTCGGTCCCGAACTTTAGGCTTTGCTTTCCTCCAGAGCAAGTTTTTCGTTCCTGATCTTTCTTTCGTGTTTTCATGCGTCTTCTGACTGGTCCGGTGGCTATTCTTCGACCCCTCCGACTCGCTGTTTCTGCGCCTAGAATTTTGTCCCGTTTCTCGACGACTTCCGCAAAGATGACGCTGGCTGAGAGCATGGCGGCGACCGACTTCAAGAGTATGCTATAGGTTGCTTCTGGTTTCTTGCTCTAAACGAGGAGTTGTTGCTAATATTCTTTTCTTTCAGGTGACACGGTCACGACGCCGACTGAGTCGATGCTGCAAGCAATGCTCACGGCCACCCACGGCGACGACGTGTACAAGGAAGACAAGACCACGAATGATTTGCAAGAACGAATTGCAAAGATGGCCGGCAAGCCCGCTGGCTTGTTTGTGGTCTCGGGAACCATGGGAAATCAGCTGTGCATTCGTGCTCATTTGCATCAGCCTCCGTATTCGATTCTGTGCGACTATCGTGCTCACGTGTACACTCACGAAGCTGCGGGCTTGGCTATGCTGTCGCAGGCTATGGTTACTCCTGTTCATCCGAAGAAAAAGATGTATATTACCGCGGAAGACGTTGCCGCCAGTATAATTTGTACGTTTCAGTCTGATTTGATAGATAGACCTGAGAGAGTCATACTAACAACTTGATTTGTACAGTGGGCAGCGATATCCACACTGCTCCTACCCGAGTGATTTCGCTGGAGAACACTCTCGGCGGCACAATCATGCCAATCGAGGAAATCGCAAAGATCTCCGCCCTCGCTCGACGGCACGGCATGAAGATGCATCTCGACGGCGCCAGACTCTGGAACGCGTCCGCGGAAACCGGAATTTCCATCGCCGAATACGGCAAATACTTTGACTCGATGTCGCTGTGTCTGTCAAAGGGCATCGGTGCACCGGTTGGCACTGTTATTGTCGGCGAGCCGGACTTTATCCAGACTGCGAATTGGTTTAGAAAGCAGCTTGGTGGCGGAATTCGCCAGGCTGGATTATTGGCCGCTGCTGCTGATGTCGCGCTCACTGAGCTGTTCCCGGCAAAGCTGAAGGCCACTCACGAGGTCACCAAGAAACTCGCAAAGGAAATTGAAGAGGAAATGGGTCTTACTTTCCAGATCCCGGTTGAGACGAATTTCATTTTCCTGGACCTTGAAGACGCGAAAATTAATCCGACTATTTTCATCAACGAAGGTAAAAAGCTTGGAATCACTGTGGTCGGCGCTCGGATTGCTATTCACCATCAGACTTCGCCTGACGCCATTGAGAAGCTGAAGCAGGCTCTTCGCAACGCGATCAAGTTGTCGAAGGAGCTGCCTGAGGACGCGCAGGATGCGGATCACTTTGACGTTTATGAAAAGATCGCGCCGGATCATTGGCCTACTTATAAATGATTTTAACGAGATGATTTAGAGGGAGTTTGGATAGACGGGCTAGACAAAATGTAATAAGATCGACCGCACCACGAATTTAATTTACTATAATTTGGATGACTGGGTATGCCCAAGAATATATTATACAGAACTTCGCAGTTTGAAAAAGAAAAACCGTCGTCCTACAAGCATACCAAATCCACCGCAAGCTGACCACTCTATATGTACTGTTTAAAAAAAAAACCTGCCCTTTTCCCACTACCACGGCAGCCATTTGTTCTTCCTTTGCAGCGACGCAGAAAGCTTCTGGAAATGCTCCATCTCGGCAAAACAATCACGACCCCACTCGCAGCCCGCCATGTTGACGACAAAGTCCCGGTCCTTTTCGTCGTAAAAAATGCGCTGGTCGCCTGCTTGGCCCGAACATGCGCCAGGAGGGAATGAGTTGATTAGTCGCTGAGGGATGAATGAAACACCGCTTCGTATCCAGGCTTCACCAGTGTATAAATGTTCCTGGTCGATGTTAGCTCTGTTTGAGGTAATCTAAATGCAGAACAAAAAAACAATCGCATACCAATGCATCTTGCTCCTTGTGTTCCCACTGCATGTGTCTTTGCTCGTAAAACACGGGGTCCCACCAAATGTCGAGCAAGAAGTCCGTCCACTCACTTCGACGAATGAAGAAACTGCCCAAATTAAATCCACCACAGTCCTGGGGAACCACAAGATTGATCTGATGAGTGTTGTCCACGTATGGAATGCTGGTCGGGAGGTTCAGCGGGTTGTAAACCGACAGGTTTCGGTACGTGTTGTTTTCGATCTTGTTGAAGACGTGACGCTCGAGCGATATACTGGGCTCCATGATGTATGTATGTAAGTCCAGCCACCAGAACCATTCGGCGTTGGGATACTGCTTCATTGTCCGTCGGATCACGTCGACTTTTTCCCATGACTCTCGCCATTCCTGCTCAACGTTAGCAAATCTTGCGCGATGGCGTCATAAAAAAACAGGCTTGTCGCGTACGTGAGCGTATCGCTTTTTAGTCGGCATATCTTGTATGGAAAGGTCGTAGCCTATCAAGGTCAGTAAAATTCAAAAGGAAATTAAACAGAAAGACATCAAGAGTACTGACCATGCCTGTCCGCGTACGCCTTCTTGTTCGCAATGCTCGTCCTCTCAACCGCCCACTCCTTGGCGCCCTTCCACTGCATAACACCACCGCCCTGATTGACCGCCAATATGATAACAAACTTACTAGACCCCCATCTAAACTTCGGCAGCAACGGCAGTCCCGTGTCTGATAGTGTGTGATAAAGCACGAGCATGAGCAGGAACATGAACAGAACCCGGCGCCGCGCGATTATGTATCGTAACCGCAGCGCGTGACGACGGAAACGGTATATCAGCCGCGACGCGCGCGACGACGGCGCGAAGATAGCATCTTCCTTGTCCTTCATCGTGCCTGAAAGTGTAGTGGTGCAGGTCCGGCCGAGGGAACACTCGAGAAATATGCAAAAGGCCGGCGCGGGCTCTGACGACGAGTCGACGCGGCAATTAAAACGGCAGCCCTTTCGCAGCTTTCAACCCAGCGAATCCAAGAACACGGGTGGGTCAAACGCGAGTCAGCGCAGCCGTCTGCAGAGCAGAGCTAGTCGAAGTCTCTGGGAAAGCAGAGAGCCTAGCTGGTGGTGAAGATGCGCGGAGCTGAGGAAAGGAAGTATATGGAGGCGCGTGTAGCAGCAAACAAAGATGCGCGCAAAGGCGTTTGTGTACGGAAGCTTGCGTTCTTGGTGCGCGGAACAGAAGTACCCAGAATTGTGGTTTGCGGTAACGTTATGTTGTAGTCACAGTTCTGGGGCGAAACGTACGGAGTCTGTGCTGGACAACCAAAATAGCACTCATCCATGTGATACCGGCCATCAGGGGCAACGGGGTTCCAGCACTCAGGTACGACTTGCTACTTGGTGTAGCTGGCTACAGTACAGTGTGTACACTTCTACCGATCCGGCCAACTCCAAGAAACTTGACTAGACATACAGACTCGTACAGTCCGACACTTCATTAACAAATTTGCGCTTTCTTACAACTCCGTCTTTGCAGTCACGCCGACAACTGCAAGAAGCTGTGGCCTGTTCACAACCGAGACGAGATTCTGGTATAGAGCTGCATGATTAGTTACAACAAGTTATACCCGTGCGGACAGAATGATTGATATATTTTTACATGTCTATGACCATCATTTACATTCAGAAGGCGCAATTCGGCTACAAAGTTCAGATTATTCTCACACCTTTTGGATATCATTGATTCGGCCTGCATTCAGCATTCAAGCCCATGAATTTCAGCCTTGATCTCACCACTGCCTTCATGTGAAGTTCATGTTCTGGAAAGGGCTGTCTGTGGTCTCAGACTCGCCTTCGCCCATCCGTTTTCGTACACTCAGGATTCATGGAGTCAGCTTTCCAGCGCGACGATATTTTGTTTCTATGAAACCGCGATGCGAGAGCTAAAGTTGGCGATGTGGTGATCAATAACGTCAAAGGACGAGATATCCCGATCGTGCACCGCGTCGTACGGAATCACGTCTCGTACGCCGCACCATACTAACCGAACACCAGATTGAAGAAGCAGTTACTTCTCACAAAAGGCGACAGCAATGCATTGGACGACGTCGATTTGTACGCATACAAGCAATACTATCTCGACTGTGACACTGAGATCATTCGCGCCGTGAAGGGTCATATCTTGTGGATCGGGTATATTACGATCTTGCTGAGTGAGAATTTATAGGCGAAATATGCGTTGTTGGGCGGGATGGGACTACTTGCGATGGTACAGAGGGAGTGAGCTGTTATGGCATTTGTTTTTGTATTTTAGATGTAAATAGATGCTCTTTTAGCTTTGGCATGCGTGCGCTAGTTCTGAGTTTTCTAGCAGCAGTTATTTTAATTTGCATACAGCCGTCTACTATGGCTGGAAATTGCAGCTCTACAGAAGAGTATGGATGCACGATCATGAGACTCAAGACGCTTTCGAAGGGCGCATGTACGAAAAAAGTTAACAAATATATTGATAGAAAACACACTAGCAATGCTCTTAATTTGCAAACAGCGACGCCTAAGCAACCCACATTTGGCTGAAAACTTCGCGATCTTCCCGCAGCTGGCAATATGTTCACCACTTACCTTTTTTTATATAAAAATTGCGTATGAGCTCACAAGGCCCTGCAAGTATCTCAATTAACATCTCGCCCGTGATCGCAATGTCGTTCTCAAGTCCTCTGGGTACTTTGTCAAGAATAAGACCAATCGGCAACCGGAGAGCGGGGCCCTCAGGTAATGACCACTTCTGTGCAACGGGGTCAAACGTGAAATCCAAGGACTGAAAGCATTCAGCCCTGTACGGCGTCAATCGGGTGAGTTGAGAAAAATTGCGATAACACTCGATTTGAAAATGGTGCACAGTCACCATCACGCTCTTAGGCCCTTCTTCACCCTCAGATTCTTCATTATCCTGCTTGGTTTCCACTTCCTCCTTGAAATAATTCACTATCATAACAAGTCTGGTTTCACCGGCTGAATCTTCGATCCAAGCCCTCGCGTTCTCCCTTAAGCTATCCAACAATTGTGAAACACCGATCTCGAGTACGAATCTGTTCAACCCTTGCTCTCCGTCTGCAGAATACCGAGGTCCCCAACTGCTGTCGGGCTCCTTTGAGTGCCGATGCAGGCCCGGAAGCTCTGTCCGACCGGACCTGTGAAACATAAACACCGCCCTCAAGTGACGAGAGTCTCTATAGTCTTTCACTAGATCCTCAAAAGCACCACAGATATACTCATGTGGTGGGTCTACAAATCTGATAACCATCAGGTCAAGGTCGTCGTAAGTGTCGGCTCGAAACAATGGCATACTAGTTTCCCTGACCCCGCACTCCTCTATACGATTCAGGTCGACGGTATTGAATCCTTCAACCGCAAGGTATCCAAACCGGTCCTCCTCATACGCATCACGCATCTTGTTGAAAACCTTCACCAAATCGACATCCGTGGAGAACTTATGGATGTGTGAGGGCACAATTGTGAAACGGTGGTACAATGCCGCTCTTTGCTCTTCGATTTCTGACAGAATAGACTCCGGCTTTACTACATCCGTACAAGCTGCTGCGGCACCAACTACTGGGAAGCACGCTGATGAATGCGTGGTCATGGTCGCTCCAGAAGATGAAGTTGAAGAAGTCGTCACCATTGGCGAGCTGAAGAATCGGTGCACAAATGCAGGTTAGGGTTTATCTGGTCTGCGAACCAGGAACTTCGTCAACACTTTTGGAGGATGCGCGTCAGAAAATTACCTGTCACCAATCGTCCTACGGCCTACATATATCCTGTAGTACTTAAAATGACGGGTTGACCTTTCAAATTTGTCAATTCTCCTAGAGTCCTATACTCCTACTTCACCATTTCGCGCTCAGTATAAACCTTTAAACACAGCCGGATCCACTCCCGACACGACCTTGTCCGCCAAATCCCGTCTCTCCATAGCCAGAAACACCCTCCGCAAACTATCCATCAAATTCGTGCTCTGGTTCGCCAGCACATCATCTTCCTCAGCAGCGGCATAGGCGCCCGCTGGCACACGATGCATCTCAAGCCCGGTCAGCAAATGCTGGGCTGCTTCCTTGTAGCATCCGATATTGATGCAAGATACGCCCAGGTTGAATCGTGCTCTGACAAACCCAGGTCGAATCTCTAACGCTTTGTAGTAGGCTTCGATCGCCTCCTCGGGTCGCTGTGAGTTCGCCAGCGTTGCCCCTAACCGGTTCCACAAAAGGTGATCATCAGGTCGCACGCTCAGTGCCGCCGTGAAGCAGTCAACGGCCTTGTCGTACTCTTCGTTACCGTAAAACAGGACACCAAGTCCGACCTGGACATCCGCATCCATAGACAATCCTTCTGGAGATAACTGTGCTGCCCGGAAAAACAGCTCAGTCACACGGTCATGCAGCCTGAACCGGTCCATATCAGCAAGCTGCGGCTGCTGCTCGCGTGCCTGGGACGTGATTTCTGGATATTTCGTGGCAAGCCACCGTTCCAGTGTCGCGTATGCTGCATTTTCATACCCTTCATTGATATATGACACGGCCAGATTCATTAACGATGTCTGATTATCTGGATCGAGCTGAACTGCCCGTTCCAAGGCTCGAATCGCTGGGTCTTCCTTCTCATTCTGAGCTTGCACGGCACCAAGACGACTCCATGCTTCAATATGACTAGGGTCTTTTTGCACAGCAGCCTCAAAGGCCAGCGCAGCTTCGCTCAAATTGCCGCCAGACTCCATGATTCGTACTCCTTCTGCAAAAGGATCTGAGACATCGGAGTCCATGTACTTGTTCTCCAGCTCGTGCTGATACTCGCCCGAATCTGGCCTCGCGGTGGCATACTCCTCAAAATCCTTATCCCACGGCATTTTCATCTCCATGTCTGTGTCGTTGATTGTAAATGGGCTTCCCGAATCTAAATCAGACGCACCGAAAAATCTATCGTTGCCAAATAAATTCGCAACAGTCGGATCCAGATTGTTTGGATGCCCGATTTGAGAAGCCGTGCCATCTGCTATGTGCTGTTCTTGAATACCTCTCCATATATGTTCGAAATCGCCATTAAATGTCTCGTCCATAGTCTCTCCGCTATAGGCATCGCGATTTGATCGCTGGTGATCTTCCGTTTCACTTTGTACTGGATCTGCGGTCGTTTCTGCGTTCTCTGATTCAAGGGACTTGAACTGTGCCTCCCAGTCAGCAGAGTCCAGCTCCACTATCTTCCCTTTTCCTTTTCCTTCAAACTGCTCCGTACCCTGTGATCCGTACATAGACGGCATGTTGTGCTGCATCATTCCCTGGCTATATAGCCCCGTCATCGGCATTGGGCTCATAGGCATATGTCCCCATTGAGGAGCTCCGGCATACGTTGAAGAGACAGATCCTGGAACATTTGCTGGAGATGACGATTGTCCCGTCCAAGGAGCGCTTTTGGATTCGGGCCGAGAGAATGCTGGAGATTGGAATTCTTGAGCCCACCTTGAGTTAACTGCACCTTGTTGTGGCATACTCGGAGACGGTGACGACACAGGCCGCGCCGGATCCTGACGTATCCGGTTCATTTCCCTCCTCATATCTCCAAACGCAAACGCAGTCTCAAGTGGTGGAGGCGACATATTCTGACCCATAAATCGTTCCATCATCTATAAAATCATCAGTATTTCCGCTCTACCCATCAGCACGAGCTTCTTCAACTACTCACCTCGCGATCGCTTCCACTGATCGGCTGACCATGCGCCTGCCTCATGTTTGCACCAGGCGCATTAGAAAACCCGGCGTCATCACCAGTTTGCCCGACGAATCGGTCACGCTGTAAGGACCGATCTTCGCCAACGTGCTTAGTAAACTGTGCGAGTGGGTTCCTGCCCACAGAGCACTCGGCACCACCAGCTCCAGTAAACGACATAGTGATATTAGAGTAATGTGATGGCCTCTCAGATCACGCTGAAAATCAATAACCGAAGTTTCTAGGTTGTGTAAGATCAAAGCACTTCCACCGGAACAGTGGCAATACAGAGGATCAGCTGCACAAGACGGTGCCAGCTAATATATCGTGAAGGACTTAGCAAAAATAGCACTAGTGGTAGCGTTCGAGTAGAGCAATTAAATAAAATAGACTCTTGTTACAAGCAACAAATCCTGGAAACAATCCGGGAATGTACAATCATGAAAGAATCTGAAAGGAATTTATGTATCGGAACGGTGTGGGGTACAACGTGACCAACGCGACTGACTGAGCAGCCGAGGCTCGTATTTAAAGTTTCCATATCCCAGATTAGGATACCCTAACCCTAATAACGCATCGCGACTTGTTTAACTCGACAATTCCCAAGCTCCATTTCCATGCGATAAGCGGTATAATCGACGAACGGTTATAGTTGCGGCCTTCATTTCACCATCTAGCTGTGTACTTTTGAAGATTGTTGTTTGCCAATTGAAATCATGACTGCGGAAGAACATGTTTCGTCGGAGGACGCCGCAAGCGATAGCAACGTGACCGACCTGGCTACGGCCTATCAGCAAATCGCAAAGGCCGAGAAGGCTGCCAGCGTACGTCACAAAGATTATTTAGCCCGATATAAAAAGGACTGAATGTACTAACTTGTGCTAAATCAGGCTTTGGAGAAAATGCTGGAAAAGGTCGAGAACAATCTGGACGGAATCTTCTCGGACGAAGCCTTTCTCGAGGCCGAACGGGCGTTTCTCGAGGCACAGAAGAACGGGTCATCAAAAGCATAGACGCACTGAGGATTTTGTTAAATTGTACATGTTTTTGTTTGAAATATTTGGAGTGATGGAATTGGGCCGGTTAATATGGCCAGCATTGTTCTGCTGCTGATGACAGCAACAGTGACACGATAGAGACAACTATAGAGTGGGGATCCTGGTAGTGAGGTATTCAATAGAAATACATTAATAAAATTTTGTCATACAAGCTATAGTACACGACATATGGTACAAAGATAATCATACTGCGCGAACACAGCACGTTTACTCTTCCTCCTCCTTGATCGGCTCTTCCTCTTCCTCTTCTTCGGCTTCATCTTCCTCTTCATCGTCTCCGCCTTGGTTCAAATTAACACCTGGGATAGTCATTGCCAATTCCAAAATAGCTCTTGCACGATCCTCATCGCCCAACATCTGCTCCAGCTCAGCATAATCCAACCAAGCCTGCGAGTTCTTGGGAAACGTCTGAAGAAACTTCTCGTACAGCTTTCGGCATCGATCAAACTCACGGAGTTTCATTTCCAGCTCAATATAATTCTTAAACAATTTCGGCTTCGGGCATAGTCCAAGCGCCATACCCAGTTGTTTTCGAGCGATCGCCAGATTGTTCCTCCGGATCTCAAAACAGGCATACAAATACCAAATTTTAGCAAACGTGAATTCCTTGTGCGGAATAAGCTGCAGACAAGCCTTGTATACCTGGCGAGCTTGCTCAATATCCTTCGACTCAAGTTCTTCATAAACCGCGTACCGGATCCACAAGAAAATATATCGCCTCCAGTGCCGTTTCTCGCGTGTTGGGGGAACATTCGCAATCGCGCGCTCGTACAGATCGCGAACTTCTTCTGAGCTCTTTGACGATTCCTCAGCCATTGACAAGTAGGCAAACCAAGTATCGTAGTCTCTAGGATTTTGCTGAATTTGCTCCTCGTATTGAACACGTCTCTTCTTGAACACGACGTCCTCAATTCCATCTCGTTCACCGTACTGCTTTTCAAAAGCACTGTACTCGTTATATAACCGAGTACTCCGTGCTCGACTTAACGTGTCAAGACCAAGCTTATACAATTCCCGAGCCTTTTCCAAGTTTTTCTGTCGAGTTTCCCATTTTGCCCAGCTTCCCAATAACTTCTCGTCTAAGAATTCGTCACCAGCCGAACGCAGGGTATCCACAGCAGCCGAATAGACTTCCCGAACATTATCCGGCGAACCATATTCATCCTCAAATCGCGCCCATTTGATCCAGTTTTCGGCTTGTGGATGGACAACCGTGTACCGTTCGAAAATAGCTCTCGCGCGTTCATATTCGCCGTACCGTTTCTCCATGTTGATGTAGCTCATCCATGCCTGCGGTTCCGGCTCCCACTCCATCCACCGCTCAAACACTTGCCGAGTACCAGACACATTTGTAAGAGTTTCCTCCATAGACACATATTTATACCAAAGCTTGTCCACTCGCGGCTGGAAAGTGACCGCGCGATCAAACAGATTTCGCGCATGATTGATATTGCGATTTTTGATCTCTGCCTCGATATACCGTAACCATAGCGGAATATCGGTGGAATCAATTTCTAATGCACGCTCAAAAATAGACCGGGCTCGTGCAAATTCCTTTTGTTCTAACTCCCACTGCGCATACCGAATCCATTGATTGATGTTCTGTCGATTCCTTCGAAGTGCATCTTCGTACTCTTTCCGTTTCCGACCCTGAAACTCATGAAGCTATAAAATTTCAAGGTCAGCCATAATCCACATATCAGCCATTCATACCTAAACAAAATCATACCTCCTCAAGATCAGCAATCCGCTGTTTTGGAATATGAAGCGTCTCCTCGCGACTCTCGTATGCCTCTTTCAAAATCTGCTCCGCGCTGATTTGCAGCGGAGCTGCCGCCTTGTTCTTCACTTTTGGAGGAGCGCGGTCATCCATGACGGGCTACCAAATATATATAGAAATCAGGCAGAATTAAATCTCGCAATACACCCCGGCTCTTTACGTTCGATTAAACTGCATCCGTTTTGAAAACATCGCGATCGCGGTTCAAGTTGAATTTGATCCGTAAGGTTATTGTGGGTCCGAAAATACGGAATTCAAAGATTGATTTCGACAAGCTGCGTGCCATCTCGTTGCGAATACAAAACGCTAGTCACTTAAAATTATAAAGATTTGAGATGTTATTGGTTATTGGTTGCACTGGACGGTGACTGGTTAGATGGGCTTAGAGCCTAAGAGCTAACCAGCAACACAGCACCGATTTCAAAAGAACGAAGAAATGCCTATATTTTGACCCAGAACTCCCACCAATTACTTCTTACTCCCTTTCCATATTTACAAAATTAACAAATCTTAACATCTTTATATATACCCAGGCTTCTTATCATCCAATCCCAATCGTCCTCTCATAGCCGTGAGCTCCTCTGTAAACCCTGTGAGCTCTGACGAAACTGTGGCTTTGAGAGTCCACGTATGCAGTACTTTCAGCAGATCCTCCCAACTGACATCTTCAGAAAGAATGCTCTCGGTCCGTAAGTAGTGAACCTCAAAGAGGTCCCCAAGAATGATGTTCTTCAGCGATTGACGCTTATCAGTTGGATCAAATGTTTCCGAGTTGAACTCAACATTCTCCCTAGTGACCGCAGGGTAAAACAACTCCCGTTCGAAGCCACTATCCGGATTTAGCAACGCAGAAGCAAAGCAGTGAACCACAGTTTCAATCGTCTCGGGAGTAAGCGGGAATTTATGGATCCGAGAACATGTTTCCATGACACATAACACTGATGGGATGTCGTCAGAGAGAAACAGAGCCCGCAACACCAGTTGATAGATTTTCAACTTCGGCGTCCACGTACTACATGTGACCATGTCTTCCAAAATATAGCGAAGATCTTCCTTTGATAAAAACAAAGCGACCTCTGACTGATCAGACCTGAGTTCCCTGTCGAGCTCAGGATCGCCCTTTCTCGAGTTCGAGTGCACGTCGTTTCTCATAAATCGATTCAAAGTCTTCCATAGCACAAGATATGTGTCGTTATCCGGATAAACTCCAACTTCAGCAGTACCTTTCAATGTCCGGAAGATTTTCAGAACTTTCTTCAAGTCATCGCTATGCAGAGCGTCATTCATAAGATTATTGAAGATGACTGTGCTTGGCATAATCCTCATTTCCCTCATTCTAGCTAGAATCGCCATCATCTCTGTATCTTGACTCCGGCGACTGTGATACTGCAAAAATAGTCCGTAATGTTCGGCTACTGGAGCTATCAGAGACATGTTCTCGGTAGGCAGGCCATCCAATTCCGCCCGTCTCACAATCTCCAAAGACTGTAGAATATTATCAGCTATCGCATAGCTGCCACGGTCGAGAATAACACGGAGAAGTGAATGGATATGAAAGCTGTTCGGTCTGACTCCGGCTTCGAGCATCTTTGTGAAATAAGAAATAGTCTCGTCTACCAATCCAAGCTTGCAAAACCGGTCAAGCGCAACTCGATAATATTCAGGATCTGCATCCGCCTTTTCGTACCAATGAGTTGACATCTGAAGAATCTTCTTGAGCTCATTGATATCTTCTTCAGTGGGACGAGCATAACTCTTGGTGTTTGCATGCTCGTCTCCAAGGAGTCTGGTGACCTCAGCTTTGCTCATGTGATCAACAAGAAGTAGAGAGTATTTTTGTTGTAAATCTCCTCCTAAACGTTCAAAATCCTTTAAGATTGACGACCCGAACTTGGAATCCCCAGCATCCAGCGCCGCTCTCGCGCACTTCATAATCCGAGATCGAAACTTTGCCAATCGCTCCTGTGCGTGCTCATAGTCCCCAACTTTACCATTAGACAAAACAAACAGGTCAAACGTCTCGCGATATAGCCGCTCCGCGACCTGTAGCTTTCCAAGTTCACATAATCTGACGATAACAAGCACTCGTATTCGCGAAGACAGCGATCCAAAGTCTTTCTGAATTTCGCGAGCCACGTCGACAGCTTTATCGAGATTCGCTCGACAGAGATTCAGCGAAACTCCTGCTTCTCTCCAAAGAACTTGATCTCGAGACGATTCACCTTCCAAAGATTGATTTTGCCAGATCTTCAATGCTTTCCCAACTGCGTTGCTCTCGCCCAAGGCTACAACATATCGACGCAGGAGCGCAATTGCCAACTTCCTATCTGACCCGCACAGGAAAAACACGTCACCAACTAGTTTCGTCAACGGATAACGCTTTTTGTTATGCCACGCCACATGAAATAAGTAACGATACTGGTCCTCTGCAATAGTCTCTGAAATTTTGATAGCGTTTTCTTGAGTATCAGTGGCATTTCGCACATGATTCATAACTTCCCAAAAGTCATCTGCATTCTTCAACGGAGCAGACTTTCTGAGCTCGGGCAAGTCTTCGGGAATACAATCGGCGATAAACTTGCTAACAACTTCGGGATCTAGGTCCTTGATGACCGTCTGGACAACTGACTCGTGTTTGGAACTGCCGACAGGTGGGGATAGAGTAAAGCGAAATGAAGATTTGTCCAAGCCGAGTATTGATTCAATATCTATGCACTATTAGCACAACTTCGTTGAGTATATCTGCTCTATATACATTTTACATACTTGTAACTGGGTCCTTGTGCGCCTGACGCTTTAGTGAATTCTTTGACTTCTTGCGTTTCGTCGTGACTTCCGGATATTGACCGTTCGCTTGTGGTTTTCGAGGCTCGTCGTATATTTGAGCTGTAGAAAACAGACTAGAGTTCTTCCACCCCGAGAGTCGCCGGCACGCTCCAGATCCACTTCGTCGAAATTGTATCCTAGCAGCGTCGTATGCTGTCTGACATAGTGGGACCGGCATAGTTTTGCTTGTTCGCGGGCAAGTCGCGAAACGTAAGTACCCGCAAACTACTAATCAATCGCGCCCTTAAAAGATCAGCTATTTCTTTCCCAGGCTTTACTCATCGAGCTGTGCAACTATGGTTTGTAAGTTGAAGTCATTGCAGAGGACCAGGTCGACATGAAAACATGAAAACTCCCAATTTCGATATCACGTGCCCAAAGTTTTAAAAAAATAATTTTGTTTAGCACGTGATTTTCGCAGAATTTAAAAACAATTCATGCGTGGCAGCGGGGTCTCCGACATTCTGCGCTGTCGACACGTCGCTGTTACCAGCTGGCTCCGCCGGCAAGCACTTTCACAGGACTCCCGCTTCATGAGATAGTCGGCAATCCATTTTCTGACCTGTTTCTTTCAAGAATTTTGGAGCAATTGGAAGCCTGCAATGAGCCCCGACAACAGCTCTACTCCACTCAGCAGTATTCTTCCGGATGTTGGCTCGAATGATCCAACCTCGCAGGCTCGCGCACTGGCTGTGCTGACCCTCGCGTCGCGGTTACAAGAAGACAAATCGGGTGCGGTGCGAGAGGAATTGAAGTCGTACCTAAACGGATTGCTGGACAATGGCGACGTGAAATCACTGACTTTGGCGTTTTCCATCATGACGTCTTTGTTTCATATTGATACTGGTGTCGCGAGCGAGATATTCATTGACGCGTCGCGGAATCGGGCGGAGGAACTGTCGGGAGACGAAGTGCACCATCCAGCAATTTTGGAGCGGCTACTGGAAATGCTCTCTGCTGCATGTGTGGACAAATTGAGCCGGACAGAAGTGGAAACGAAGTACGTTCAGACGATTACGACGGCACTTGGGGCAGATACATCGTCGCGGTCGGTGCAGGCACTGGCCGCTTCGATTCTCATCAAGCTCACCGCTACACCCAAGCCGACTGCAGCAACTAGTACCGCCGAGGAAGATGCTCAGTTACAAGCCGATGTCGACACGCTGACTAGCTTATTGCAAGATATCGTTATTTCAATGGAAAACAACAGCAGCTTTGCAAATGCGTTGGAGGGATTGACATATTCGAGCCTAAACACGTCAGTCAAGAAGGTGCTGATACAAGACCGCGAATGCCTCAAAGTTCTCCTCTCCGTACTCAAAGACAAATCGACAGCAAGCGCGCCTCCGTCGATGATTTACGGCATTTTGACAATACTGGCCAATCTCTCTGCGTATCCCGAGGTCTTGACGAAAGAGGGAGAACAAATGCAGAAACTACGGAAATACGCAAATAACGGGAAGAAGGCAAATATGGAAGAAGAGAAACCTGAGGTTTTTGCCAAACGATGCAAAATTTTGCTTGATTTGGGGATAATATCATCGTTAGCCGTGTGTGCACCGAGTGCCAGTGCGAACGGACAACGAGTGATTGGATCGATCATGAAGGCTTTGGTTACCGAGAAGGAGCATCGAACGATAGTTGTACAGCAAGGCGGAATTTCGATTTTACTTTCGGTTCTGAAGAAACCAAGCCAGCCTTCTTCGGCTGGTAATTTCAAGATGGCGCAAAACGTGAGACCCAACATCTCTGCAGCATCTGCTCTGGCTAAGATTTTGATCTCTGTCAATCCTGCTCTCGTGTTCTCTACTCGTCATTCGCCTGCGGCCGCTGTCGGACCGTTACTAGCGCAGATTGATGCGAATGCCGAAGGAACTACAATGCTGGATGACTTTGAAGCGCTTCTCGCGCTCACGAACCTTGCGTCGATGGAAACCGGGTCTGTTTGCAGCACTATTGTTACTCAAGGTTGGGAAAAGATTGAGTCGGCTATGCTCTCGAATAACAATATGATTCAGCGGGCTGCTACAGAACTTGTATGCAATTTGTCGGGAACCCCCGATACAGCTGCAAAGTATATCGACAAGGACGACAAGGCGCATCTCAATCGATTACGGGTTTTAATAGCTCTTTCGGACGCTGAGGATCTGAAAACTCGATGTGCTGCAGCTGGTGCGTTGGCTATATTATCAGAATGGGCGCCGGCTGGAGAAGTTTTCGTTTCGGACGACAAGAACCTGAAGGGAATTTTGCACATATTGGAAGACGAGAACAGCGAAGTCGTGCTGCGAGGAGCTGTTTGCGTGAACAATATTTTGAGTGGAGAGCAGGGAAGCAGCATGCCAAAGACGTGTGCTGCGAGGGTAATTAAGCTGGGGGGATCAGCTAAGATCGAACAAGCGCTTGCGAAGAAGAATTTGGATACGCAAATAAAGCAGGCGCTGGTGGACTCGAGGAACAAGCTTTTGGCAGTATGAATTAGCTAGTTCTTTTAGCATCATGTAAATAGGTTTAAGGTCATATAGCTGACTAGTTAATTGTATATATATTATAATTGGGAAGAAAACGCCGGTTTGAACAAGTCTATAAGATGGAGTTGTTTAAAAAGAGCGGAGACGCGTCGTTTAACTTTCCGAAAATGAAAATCGACGGCGCGCGGCGCGCTCTGGACGCTTTTCCTTAAGACGCCTCCTCGCGCAGTCGTGTGTATTTTAAGAAGCGTATAAGTTAATCGAAGCAGCTACACACAATTGGATCTTTTCAATTGAAAACAATTACGGAATCTCCAATTAAGCGGTTCCTTACTGAAAAGACAAGACCTCACTACAATCTCACATCAGTTCAGAACAATGTCGGGCTCTACCTTTTTCACTTCGATGAAGCGGTCGTTCACGGACGTGACGGTCACTGATTTGAAAGTCAACACGACCGAGTTCCTCGAGGCTTCAGAGTCTTTGGTGTCGCTGTTTGGTATGTTTAATTTGAGAGTGTGAAGATCTGGAGCGAGAGTTGGGGGTTTTCTGGAATTGCGACTGACTTGGGTTCGATTACCAGATCTCTTGGGATCTGCTGCGTTCAGCGTTGTCCAGAAGGACATGACTGGCAATATCAAGGTATGTCGTTTAGTTTTGGCTGGATATGCAAGAACAAGATACTAAGAATTTGCAGAAAATTAGAGAGAGACAGCTCGCGAACCCTGTTACGTCAAGTACGCTCCAGGACATTGTACTCTCCGAGAAAGTCGAGAAGAGCAAGACCGCTACTCAGGGCCTGCTGTGGCTTACTCGGTACATATTCCCCCTTTGTTGTTTGCCGCTCGTTACAATCTTTGGAATTATCAAAGCTGACTTGTGCTCGATAAATTAGTGGTCTCGAATTCACAGCTGTAGCGCTCCGGAAGAACGTCGATTCGACTGAAGAATTGACTGAAAGTTTCACAAAGGCTTACAGCGAGACATTGATCAAATTCCACAGTATAGTCGTGCGCCCTATCTTCAAGGTTTGTTTTTATTGCATTTTGCGATATTTGATCCTGAGAATACTATGTGCTAATATCTGGATTTACAGCTGGCTATGAAGGCTACCCCTTATCGTGCCGATTTCTACGCTAAGCTTGGAAGCGACGCTGCTCTTGTCAAGGAGCAGCTTCTGGAATGGCTTGTTGCGCTTGAGTACATTGTCCAGGTGATCAAGACCTTTTACGAGTCCGGCAACTACGGCAAGGGACTGTAAATGCGTACAATTTGGAAATGCCAGTTCTTTTTTGTATTTAGACCCCACCATCTTTACGCCGAATCGAAATTTAGTTAGATATACATTTGATTAAGGATCTGTACAGCTTTCATCTCGCGATACTCGATCGTCTTGAAAATCGACCGGATTCGGATAACTTCTTGACCTTTGGCCGGTACACATATACATCACGTAACCGCTCAACCCGAGCTTTCCTCACTCTATCCGCCTTCTCTTCTGCCCTTTCATCAATTTCCTCTATTTCCATTGATTCAATAGTCGGGGATTTCTCGCTCGCGATTTTCCGACTTTGGAGAATAGATAAAAGTAATCTCCATCCTGGTGACGTAGCAATAGCTGTAGATACCCATGGACAGTATGGTCGATGACTAGAGACGACATCGATATCGGCAATCTGTGCGCTTTCGTCGATGTTGATCGTTGCAAAACATTCGTTACATTCGATTCGGGAGTCGGATGTACATATCCATCCTGCAATGGCAAGAGTAATAGCGTTTCTGACATGCGTTGCATCTAGTTGATCGGTATGATTGACCCTGTATAGGGCAGATAAGTCGATTGCTGGTGATAGTCCTGGAAGAGTACTGTGTAGGCAGTGTAATGCTGGGAAAGTAAGCGCAGAGTCAACTCGATCTGTGAAAGCCTTCATTGTGCCTTTTAGATCAAGAGACAAAGTAAGTCCATATAAGCTCTCTACCGCAAAAGTACTGTTAGCTTTAATACTCACATAAGGCAAGACAAGAAGAACATACCCTGACAAACTTTCCTTCGCCATAAGCAATTCTCAGCATGAGCACGCCGTACCCTGGTCATTTCCAATACAGGCTTATCAACCTCATTCCTCAGTTCCTGCAAATCTACTGTAAACCTAGTCTTGCAAAGGTCGCAGACTACTGAGCAGAAATCATCACAATGCCATCCTGCACGCGCCCATAGTAAGGGACATGAAATAGCTTCTGTTGGATCATACGCCCATGTATGGCGTGTAAATGATTGAAGTCTAGAGAGCAGTAACGATCGATTGTACGGTGCATAAGCCGGTGTGCTGTCCCTGGTCGCGTCAATTGAGACGACAGATGACCGACGAAACCCAGACTTGCGCCGCCTGTCCTTCTCAGCCCGATGTCGTCGAAACCGCTTTGCCGGAGAAAACGGGGCCCGAAAATTCAAATTCTGGGAAAGTGAACTTAATGTGCGAGGTGTTGAGGGAAGAGCTGGGGACTGCTGTGAGGAGCTAGATGCGAATGGACTGATCTGGTTGAGGATGTTGATAACTTTCTGCTTTGATGTCCTTTCATGGCTGGACGATGATTCGCCACTTGACAGCAGATCTGGTACTGTTATAGAAAGCGTAGGGTCTGTCACTGATGGTGCCATTGTGTATATACTGATTGGCGTGCACAATTATCGCATATCTATAAAGCTGGTTCCCATGTTACAGCTGAATGCAGGCCAAAATATACACCACGTGACGCGAATTTGAGGTTTTTGATAACTCCCAACCCTGAAAAAGATCGAGATATATCTTGAACGCTTCGAATTGCAAATCAAATTTGAAGTGTTGCGTTCAATTGACTGTATTTATAGTCTGTTAGAGCTTTAATCTATAGGTTTTTGAAATTTCTATCTTAGTACAGACCGCAGTAGTGTGGCTAAGCAAACTAAGCAACGATATCAATACTCAGACCACTCATCCGCAGGTTCTCTTTACCAAGACCTCGACAACTTTACGGGATATCCACAACAGCAATGGCATACGCACAAGAACGACGTGTGGCGGAACTCGTGGTTGAGCGGGCATGCCGGTTGACCAAGATTGTGTCCGAGTCGCACCAGACTGGAAGTGTGTCGAAGAGCGATCATTCGCCTGTGACGGGTTAGTTGCTGGAGTTTTCTGGGTGGATAGAGAAGATGGGAAGGCTAACGGGAGGGGGTTTAGTGGCTGATTTCGGTGCTCAGGCTGTTATTATCGGAGCACTGCAGCATGTGTTTCCGAAAGATCCTGTCGTGGGCGAGGAAGATGCGTCGATTCTGCGCGAGACCGCGTCGCTGCGAGAGCGAGTATGGTCGTTGGTCCAGGAGAGCAGCAAGCTTGACGAAAATACACCAGAGATTGGCGCCGTCGAATCCGAGGATGCCATGCTCGAGTACATCGATTGGGGAAAGTTTGAGGGCGGTGAGGTGCCTCGGATGTGGGCTCTCGACCCGGTTGATGGTACTAAGGGTTTCCTTCGTGGAGGTCAGTTTGCCGTGTGCTTGGCCCTGATTGTGGATGGAAAGGTCGTTGTCGGGGTTATTGGGTGCCCGAATCTGCTGGTTGATCCGAAGGACGAGTCTAGCGGGACCGGAGTTATTTTCTCGACTGTTCGCGGCGAGGGAGCGTACTCGGTAAGTATTTTTGAGTTGGACTGTAAGGATCATCCGTTAACGATTCTAGCGTGCGGTGGGTTCACCACTATCGTCGTCGACCAAAATCGAGATGAGCAGCGTGACGGATACCAGTGCTGCATCATTCTGCGAGAGTGTGGAAGCGGGCCACAGTTCGCACGGTCAGCAGGCCAGCATTGCAGCTCGGCTTGGGATCACGAAGCCATCAGTACGGATGGACTCGCAGGCGAAATACGCCAGCATTGCTCGCGGAGACGGAGATATCTATCTACGGCTGCCGGTCAGTGCGACGTATGAGGAGAAAATCTGGGTGAGTTTTCACTAGTTATATTTGAGTGTTTGATTGAGTGTTTGGAATGCTAATGAGGACAGGACCACGCTTCGGGAGAACTGCTTGTGGCAGAGGCTGGCGGCATTGTTACGGATATGCATGGAAGCGCGCTGGACTTTACGCGCGGACGCACGCTGAAGAACAACAAGGGAATCGTGGCTGCGAGCCGCGATATTCACGCGAAGGTGCTGGAGAACGTGCAGCAGGTTCTGGCGGAGAGCGCGTAGAGAGAAATTTGCAGATAAATGCGTGTATTAACAGTGTATAGATAGCATAGTTATAGCTTTTTGATGCGCGTAATTACAAGAGAGACAGACAGCGCGCACTGCAAGTCCACTAATCCATTTCCATCCAAAACACAATATACCAACAAATCACTTGACGGACTTGCTCTTGAGCTTGATGGTCTCGTCGCCGACGTAGATGCCCTTGCCCTTGTACGGCTCTGGCGGCTTGAGCGCGCGAATAGTGGCAGCGAACTGGGTCATGGCGTGCTTGTCGTAGCCCTCGAGCAGGATGCGGGTCGGCTGCGGCGAGCTGACGGAGATGCCCTCGGGCACCTGGAAGACGGTCGAACCGGTCTGGCCGACTTTGACGGACACTGAGCGCGCACCTGGTAGGACTTCCGCGCGGTATCCGGTGCCGACGAGTGTGAGCATGACGACATGGCCGTCCGTGACGCCCGTGACGTGGTTCTGGATGAGCGAGCGCGTGGTGCCCCACATCGAGCGCTGATCGGCCACTGCCGGGTTGACGACTCGGACAAGCAGCTTGCGGCCACCTTCGGTCAGGTCAAGGCGCGCAAAGGGTGGAATGTTCACGCGGGCGGAGCCTCGCGGGCCGGACACGACGAGCGGAACGGCGGCCGTGTTCGGGTCTTTGGCGGAGACGTCGAGCGCGAGCGTGACTTCCGGCGGAACAAACACCGGCGCGGAGCCCACGTGTGAGAGAGCGCGGGCCGAGGACGAGAAGCCGCGTGAGAGCGCGCCTGGCCGCAGGCAGGACGAGACCGGGAGACGCATTGGTGCGGTGGTTGTGGTGGTGAGCTTCTGGACTTTGGACTGGTGGAGTTGCAGTTTATATCGCGAACAATTTATTTTATTTTATTTTTTATTTTATTTTATTTTATTTTTAGTTTAATTAATAATTAATGAATTAAAATTTAAGTCTGCTTAAATTCGAAATTCGAAAATTCGCGCGAGTCTTGTCCTGCGCTCGCGCCGTGGACGGCAAATTTGGTTTCAGGGCTGGGGCTCGCGCTCCTCGCCCGCTCCGCCATCACCACCGTTGCCGCCGCCTCCCTTCCCTCCAGCCCGCCCCCCATCCCCGTCCCGCCTTCCCACCCTCCATCGCCCTCGCACCCCCTCCCGCCCTTCCACAATGGTCAAGCAGACCAGCGACGTGCGCCGCAAGCTCGTCATCGTCGGCGACGGCGCGTGCGGCAAGACCTGCCTTCTCATGTACGTCTGTGTTCTCTGTTTTGCTCTGCGCGTCTGCGCCCGTCCGCGCCCGCGATCCCGCCCGCGCTGCCCTGTTTCCGCCTTCCAGCTGTTCCCGCGAGCCTGTTGCAACTTTTTACGAGCTTTTTTTACCGCGCCCGCGACAGCTGCGCTGCTCTTGCGAGACCCGCCGGGAACGCGCGGTTTCTGCGCGTGCGCGCGACACAAAACGCACGACACGCGTACGCCGCGGATCCCGTCTCGTTTTCGTCTCCAGCCCAGCTCTTATCACTTCCACTATTTTGCTTCCTATCGCCAATTTGATTACTACGCCTTTTTGGACGGCTTCTTGCCCTTGCAGCTGACTGCGCCCAAACCGGGACTCGGCGGCATCGCGGCGCGTGCGCGCGGCTCTACTCTACTTCTCGGCTTTTGCTAACCCGACAACAGCGTTTTCTCCAAGGGCAACTTCCCTGAGGTACATCGTCTGACTCACCACTCGACGTGTGTCCCATACTAACCCGCAAACCAGGTCTATGTCCCCACCGTGTTCGAGAACTACGTCGCCGACGTCGAGGTCGACGGCCGTCGCGTTGAGCTCGCCCTCTGGGATACCGCCGGCCAGGAGGACTACGACCGTCTGCGCCCGCTCTCCTACCCGGACGCGAACGTCATCCTGATTTGCTTCTCCATCGACTCGCCCGACTCGCTTGACAACGTCCAGGAGAAGGTGCGCGCCTTTGTGTTTTGATTATGTCAGATTCCATGTTTGCTGACTTTGCTCGACTAGTGGATCTCCGAAGTCCTCCACTTCTGCCAGAACCTGCCGGTTATTCTCGTCGGCTGCAAGAAGGATCTTCGATTCGACACCAAGACGATCGAGGAGCTCCAGAAGACCTCGCAGCGGCCAGTCAGCGCCGAGGAGGTACGTTTATTTTGTGTCTATTTCGTCAATTTTTATATCTAACTCCTTCTCTAGGGCGAGGCCGTCGCTCAGAAGATTGGAGCCACAAAATACCTTGAGTGCTCTGCACGAACACAGGAAGGTGTCCGTGAGGTCTTTGAGCATGCCACTCGCGCCGCACTTTCCGACTACAAGCCGGCAAAGCCTTCCAAGGACCGGAAGGATAAGAAGAAATGTTTGATCTTGTAATATATGTGCCGCTAGACTTTTCGACGGAAGGCATGTGCTGAGCGACCTGGAGTCTCCAGAACTTTGCTCCGAATAACAACCTGTTTTTTATGCTATGCGATGTTTATTTTATTGCTCAAATTATATTATTTTCCCCCTTTTCCGCCACGGCCCTGACCCGGCCCTTGGTCTGCTTGTTTGCTATATTGTCTGCTCGTACTTTTGCTTTTCCGTCTGCTTGTTGAGAGAGTCGTTAGCCGAGAAAGCCCCCTCCACACATCCTTGGTCAGTATATTTTGTTTCAAGTGTTTTCTATCTCATGTACTTTGGATTTGTAGAGGCTCAGCTATAGCTCGGCAAGTACATTTTGCCATTCAAGTCTCGAATTTACAATTTGCGCTGTGAATTGTGTATATAAATATACATTTGGTATTTTCCGACAAATTCTCTTCGTTCCTTTGCAAATCCACGGAAAATTCCCTTTAAACCCTCACTTAGTTCCTTCACCAAAAAGGCTTGCTACAGGCCTTTTTATTTACTCCATGAGAATATCGCCATCCGCGTCAACATTCTGCGCCTGCAACGCATTCGCAGCAACCTCCGCGGCAGCCTCTCTCGCCTGCGCCCTCTTCGACCGTCTAAACTCTTCAATCTGCTGTCTCAGCTCGACATTGTCGATAACATCTTCCATCTTCAACGGAACACGGTTGAACGGATCAGTCGAGTCTGAAAGTAAATGACTCTTAATCGTAGCACGATCGATAGAAACACGGCTACTAGGCAAAATCACGGGGTCTTCCATGAGTGTGTACATCAGCGGATCAAGGAACTCATCCGGAATCTCTCCGAGCTCTTCTTCGCCTTGCTCGTCAGCAAGCTTAGTCGTCTCGACCGCATCCGCAAACAGCGAAAGAGACGTGATGTCACGCTTCGACATCACGGCATATTTCCCCAGAATATTCGCCGCTCTCGTGAAAATCTCACGACGGTAGGATCGACCGTCCCGCGCGACTGCGAGTACGAACGCAGATTGCGCGGATAAGTTCAGGTACACCTCCGCGATATCGGATAACAACGCTTTTGGGTTGAAATGGTATTTCTGTGGTTCCTTGACTTTCAAGCCAGTGCACTTTGGTCCTACCAGCGCGTCGAGATTGTAGTCCAACATAGCAGCCAATCGGTCCACGATCTCCTGCATGACAAACGCACCGGGCACCGCTTTCGTGAATAACTTGAGAATAGACACGGTTTCGTTCGCAAGAGACATGTATGAAGAAGCCTGTCTTTCCGCAGTAGCAAGCGTCGCTTGCTTCTCCGTCCTCTCGGCTTGCGTCAGCGCAGGTGCACCTGGCCGCTCTGACAGCTCGCCTTGCAACTTGTGAATCTCTGCCAACTTTGAAAGCGATTCATCAAGCAAATACGTCACGTCATTCAGCAGCAGCGCGACAAATCGCACAAAGAAGTTAACGTCGACTTCGCTTTCCTGCGCAAGCTTGTCTCGATAAATTGGGTTCTCCCAGATACATTTGATGATCTGCGAAATGTAGTACCGAATGTTGAATTTATCGTAAAACTGGGAACTCGCACCAGTCTGCTCGATTTCAATGTAAAACTGCATCAACATATGCAGTGCGTTGTCAATCGCATACGGTAACGAGTTGAGCGTGTCTCCCAAAAACCCGTTCTTGTACCCTGGCTGACTCTGAATTCCGTAAAACAGAAACTCGATGATCTTGGCCTTGAGATAAGGATTCTTGATGTACGACGACGTGCGCACAAAAGTGACTGCAAAAGTCACAAGTTCAACTTGCGTCTGATCAAACAGTAATTGCGGATAGTGCTGCGCATAATAAAGCACGAATCCAGTAATATTTTCCACAAAGTACTCCGGCAACGTCTTAAACGCAATCGGACATACCTCCGAAATCGGCAATTTGACGTGTTTCTGCGGATGCGCATGAGCCGGATCCGCGAGCCTAATAAGCCACGTAGCAACAGTCATCAAGAACGCAAAGGACCGCGACATGGCAGGACGATCTTGCAACGCCGCATTCAGCGCGTGCTGGAACGCGAGTGCAGAGTTGAGCTGGTCACGGACTCGGGTCAATGTGTTTGTCAATAACGGCGCTTGTGGCGAGTTCACCCAGTTTGGTCGCTCGGTCTCGAGTTGTTGTAAATGCTTCTCCAAGTCCTTAATGTCGTTTCCAAGCTGGCCGATGTTATGCATCGCTCCTCCAAGTCCATAATGATGGCTTGCCACATTCAGATAAAAGACCTCAGAGATGAAATTGGGCGCCCCTTCTTCCCGCTGCTCTATATATGCATTAAACGTGTTCTGGTCCGCGTCCAACTTCACTTCCTCCTTGATATCTATCCTGTCTGTCTTTTTGTAATAAAGCGGATCGATGCGGTCAATCTTTGAAAACGTAGCGTCGACAAACGGTTCGCATAGCTTGTTCAGCACTGCCGTCACGTTCAGCATAAATGCATCTGTCGACGTAGTCCCAGCCACGATCTGGATCGCCCTCCGCTTGTGGTTAAGGTTCATAGAACGAGCGAAAAACATTAGCATTCGCTCACGAGCGTCGGCTGACGACCGCACAATCTTGTCGACTATGAATGATAAGTTCTCCTGGATGTTTCCAAGCTCGGTTCGTAGCGCGGTTACGGCAGAGTCGATATCTGATGCCGGCCGCTCTTTGGAATTTGTAAAATATGCATTGGCGACTTTGGTCTGTTCAAAAATGTTAGAATCAAGTCTGTATCAAAAAGCTAAAACGAAGAAACTTACATCAACAGGTGATATCCTAAAGAACGGCCCCAGAAAAGTATATAGCTCGATCGTAACGGCAGTCACATCATCCGGCAGAAAGAGCGGTAGCGAGGCTGTTAATGCAGCCACATGCTTATGCATCATCAATGACTGTAATGCCCTAAAGTACGGCTGATACTGATCCGCCATAGTCATAGTTCGCATGCGAGTGCTCAGGTTTGTCAACACCGGCACAATAAATTCGTCAAGCTGTTCGTCCTCTGTTGCTCGCGACACCATCGCGTCAACAAACTCCATCGGAACGGCTCGTGGCGAATCAACCTTCTCGACCATCAGCGCAGCAAGATCGGCCGCAGTCTCGGTACCAAACATGTCTGGCATGCTGACTGTCAATACAGCGTAACCAGTACACAGTCGTCGCGCTTCGTTTAACAGGGCTTGCTTTTGAGTACGATCGCGGTCGTTTATCCGAATCGACCGACGGACTGTATCTGTTGCTCGCCAGCATGCTAAGAGGTAGGAGAACGGATTCTCCATCGGCAGATCTGTTAACCGTGACAGCAGTGCCCGATCTAGTGTGGCAATTGACAGCAGCGGTTCTGGACAGTAAATTAGATGCGTCTTAGTAAGAATCAGTCGTAGACAAGAACTCACCTTCACCATTTTGTGTGAGCTCGTTCGAAACGTCCTCCAGATAAATGATCTCGCTGGTCGCCTCAGACGGCTATATTGTATATCATTAGCATCCAACATGCACAGCACTCTATTGCAATCACATACGTTCAGCGTAAACTTGAAAGTGCCAGCCATTCTTGAATTAGCCCAAGTTTTGAAATCAACCACCGGTTTGGGCGTCACCGGCGCCGACACCGGCGCCTCATCGACCACTGCACGTTTGATGTTGATCTTTGGCGTACTTGCGCTAGATGTCGATGCCGAGAGCGCGCTGAACGGATTCCCATTCGAAATAGGTGAGTTATTCGCAGACAAACGCGCTGCTGCCGCGATACTGGACACCGACGGCGCTGGAGTCGCAGAAGGCGAGGTCGACGCGGGCGAGGCCAAGGACGAAGTCGGAGTGGCGGCTTGCGACTGCGAGCCTTGCAGTTTTGCTAACCGCTTTTGACGGATCTGTAATTGTCAGTCTTGAACATACTCACGATCATCAAAAAACAGAAAATAATCGTGAATTGCGACCGAATGATCAGACAAATGCAGGTGTGTGGAGGTCGTACCGTTTCTGCGTCATTCTGCGGCGAATCGCTCATGGTGTCTCTTTAATCACCGGTCAAAAGCAGAGTTGATCAGAGCAGTTTACAAGAATGCAAATCAAATCAAACACGTAACAAGGAAATGCCTTGCTGAGACCGTATACGTTGAATCTAGGCCGTGGAATGGAGTAGGCTCGCATGCCGTTGATAGTCGCGCGCGATGGATGCGATCCTGAAGTCGCACGCGGCGACGCAGAAGCGGCACAAGTGCGGCAATTCCTACGCGTTTATGGCCACGACGCGACGCGTCAAAGGCGGTTTCAGGGTCTGACAGGCTTACTTGGCTACTGCCTTCAATTTGGTCATTCCTGCTGCTCTCTACCGTGAAGACTTTAGACTGTGGTCAGTAGTGTAGTCGACTAGTCGCCACTCGCCAGTATATACTATGTACGCAAGTCTCGGGAGCGGTCGATTATCATACGAGTTTTGAGGAAAGAACAGTACACGCAAGTCCAACAAGGCTTGGCTTTGGCTTCTGTCGCACGACAGCCTTTAATTGGCTTCCCGCAGGTAAGGTAACGCCTTAATGGAGTATAAGGAGTAGCTATTCAGCGTTCATTATTGTTCATATTCAAAAGAGTCCACAAGTGAAGATTTGTCCGTATTAAAGCCATCCAAACCTACCCGAAACTATTCGAGGACCAACTGGATTAGTTCGAGCTTCAGATTGGATTGAGCGCCAGTCCTGTAGATTGCTAATCGTTGCTTGCTCGGATCACGGATGTAGAGTCGGATCTCGGATGTATCGTATAAGTATTGAGATCCTTAATGTATACTCACGTCCTGCAATATTGGCGCGTATCTTGAGTTCCTGATACACAAGGAGGCCAATTTAGAACTTTCAACTGCAAAAATCAAAACCCTAAAACCGCCCCTCGATCAATTTCGAAAGATCAACTTGCGACTTTTGTATACTCATCAATCCCGTCTTTTACCGCCTTACGACACGCACTGCAGCGCGCAAGAAGTTGCTTGAGTTCTGCCAACTATCACTCGTTCAGGCTGTTTAGCGCGGTTTTTTGTTCTTTCCAGCCGTACGGGCAGCTAAATGTCTGCGTGAGTCCGGCAAGTCTCAAGCGCACCACGCACGTCTTGCACCACATCTCGTCGCGCATCCCGGGTGCATTTGGCAGTCCTCTTTTTCATTCAAGATAGCTTCTTCGACCGCGATCTTTTCTTATTTCGTTAATCTCCGTTATTTCTTTTCTATGACAATGGGCGTTCATGCAATTCAGGCTTCGAGCTCTGCCGGTATCTAAGACTGCCACCTTTCTACTCGTGAAACCGCTTTTCCTATTCGTGTTTTCCGCGATCTAGTGCCTTTTTTGCAGTGTTTTTTTTGTGGATTAGAGAGATTCAAAGAGGTGACGCCTGGAATTTGAGATTCACCTGTACATATTCGTGGCAAACCCAGACCCGATCAGCACCTTTCCTCAATTCCCGTCTATTCCAGCATTCACAATGATCACTGCCACAACGCCGCCTGTAGGTAGAGCTCTCACTCCGCCGGCACCTGTACCGACACCTGGCGCTATTCGAATCATGCGTCGTGAAACGCCGATCCTGAATGACGCGAGCAGCGAGGTGTCTAGTACGACCAACGATTCACAGCCTGCGCCAGATTCGTCCGCAGCAAGCAGCGCAGGCGGTTCGATTGCAGGCACGCCCACGTCTACCGGAACAGCCACTTCAACTTCGGCTGGAGACTCTGGGGTTCAGTCTGGCGCCAGAGTGGCAACTACGTTGGAGGAACGAGTGGCTATCTACGAGGAGACACGGAAACGCATTTTCAAGGATTTTCAGGAATCGCCGGTGGACGGTGATGAGGAGTTTGATTATGGCCGGGCTGGGAAATCAGGTGACGACGAGCGGGTGCGTGCTGCCGGTGTATCTACGCCAGGGACAGGCTCTGCTACGACCTCACAGCCAGTGAGCGCGAATCCGACTGGATCTAGCTACGGACCTGGTGGACCTGTTAATTCTTCGGGAAGGTTCAACAATCCGAATGATGACGACGATGCTGGGTTTTTGAGACGGTCGATGTTTGTGCCTGTGGGCGGTCCAGGCGGATATTACCAAGTATACGATCGAAACTTACAGTATTCGCCGGTTTCTCCGACGGCATACAATACTGGATATCCGCCTGCAAACGGTGCTGGGCTGTATCAGCAACAGTATCCATCTACTCCACAGGGATGGAATACTCAGACAATGCCACAGTATCAGGCATATGGCATGCCAACCCAACCACAAGCGCGTCAGTACCCGCAGTATTCAGCTCCACAGACGTATGGGATGCAGCAGGATTCCGGACACCGGCCCTACGAGTTTGCCGGAAAGCCAAATCTGGGGATGGCTCAGTCGCAACAGGCGCAACAAGCGCAAGCATATCAGCGAGCTATGCAGCCAGGACCACAGCCGACACAAGGCATGGCGTACAACGCTTCCGCATATCAAAATGGGTATCCAGGTGGGAACGGACCAGTACCGCAAACGATGCCCAAGTATGCGGCGCCAGAGATGCAAATGCAGCAGATGCAATTACAAATGCAGATGCAGCAGGCTAGTGCGTATCAGTATCAGCAGCAACAACTCCAGCTTCAGCAGCAGCAACAGCAGCAGCTGAACATGAGGTATGCATCAGGCGGCATGCAAACTGGCCAAGGGGCTCCAATGCAACAACAAATGCAGCCTGGCCGGATGCCGGGATATAGTGGTATGCCACCCAAGTCTCAGGGGCTTAGTCCACAGCAGCAGCAGCAGCAGCAACAGCAACAACAACAGCAACAGCTAGCTCGACAAATGCAAGGCTTGAACATGCGGTCAGGCGGCACGTACGCGAATCCTGGATACGCGGGTAATGCATACGCAAGCAATGGTCCTCGGTTTAATCCTGGAGACCAGGGCCAGATGGCACAGCGATCATTACAGAATGGTAACATCAAGACCACCACGTCGTTTGTCGGTAGTTCCACGCAGGAACAGACTCCGCCGACAAGTGCTATTATTCCGACAGAAAATGGTGACCGAACAGGGCCGCAAAAGACCGGGTCTGAGGATGGTAGATCAGCAGTGGATCGCGAGTCGGTTGAGGTGAAAGAAAAAGCGGAGAGCACGGCTGGCTCGCAAGTGGAAGCGGCAGTCGGCGGTGAAGGAACATGATCTACATGTTTGGGCGGAGTTTGCATGTCTGGGAGCCTTGTAGGGTGTCATGTTTGTTAATTGTTACGATCAATTCATTAGATGTATTCTGGTAAAACTGCAGAGCTCCTAGGTCTTTCCCCCCAAGCGATCGGGCCGAGCCCAGATCAGGGTTTCGTAGCTGTCACAGCAAGCTTAATGCGCCCCCAGTTCATATCAGCACGTGCACCACGCGGAACGCGTCCTCGAACACGACGTCGCACTCGACGTTCTACGCCGTATAACTCTATAAATACACGACCCCCGAGCGCGTCCCGACAGTGCAATGTTGTTTGGCATGTTTGGATAACGAATTTATTTTATTTTGGTAATTTTTTGAGCAGACATATTCAATTGAAAGCGGAGAATTCCCTCCGAAAAACATGGCGAGAGGTCCAGGTGCGCATTCCGGACATGTTCATGGAGAACAGGATGGCGCGAACACCGGGTCCAATGATCTCAATAATGACGGGGATGGGTCTTACATACCACCAACACCGGAATCGAACTCGAGTGGAAGCGAAACTGAGGAGCCGGGTATTTCGACGGCGAAGAAATATCAACAATCTATGCCTCTGCGTGCTGCGCATGAAGAAGAACAGCGATCCAGCACGAGAAGCTCGGTGGACTCGACCGTTACGGAATCAAAAGCTCCAGAGCCAGAAATTGTGCGAAAGCGCACACGTACTGGTTGTATTACCTGTCGGAAACGGTGAGTAGGAAGAAAGTGTGGGCGGGAGACATACATGTGTGTATTCAGAAACTAAAGTCAGATAGTCGGATAAAATGCGACGAGGCAAAGCCACTATGCGGCAACTGTACCCGGTCACGTCGAAATTGCGAAGGCTATGGTCAGCGGCCGGATATGCGGTCAGGACTTGTACCAGTGCCGACACAGGGTACCATGTTGCAACACGGCATAGTCCAGCCTGGAATGGTGCTTGGCGCAGGATTCAGTATGTATGAGCCGGTCCTGACACAGCAATTCCTGCCTCCGGGTGCAGATCCAAATCAGTTGTATCCATTGTATACCGTTGGACCGGTCTATCTGACTATGGCAGCTCAGCCGTCGTATCCGGCTGACTCTGTAAGACCATTGGCGCCATCAATGCAAGGGCCTTTGGAAGGGCTATATCAGCCTCCCCCAACATGTATGTATGAGATTTACACCACGATTCAGCTATATCGCCTAACTCTTTGTAGATGTTCACCACTCGCGGCTTTATATAGATCAGTCTGAAGTCTTGCAACCGGTGCTTTTACAATCACGCGCATCGCAACCACATCGTCCGCCACAGCTAAACGACCTGGACGATTCAAGTTCACAATACTACCCAGAAAACGACACGGTTCCAGCGTACCTTGTACCGAGTCTATTTGCCCCGCCACGGCCCAATGCTCTAGTCGCCGGAGAAATGACCGCATTGACAAACTACTGGCCTGATCCATTACAGTCCCCGTTGATCCATCCCGCCGCGCAGCACATGTTTCGCCACTTTGTACATATTCTAGCGCGTCAAATCAATCTTTTCGACAGATACGAACCTGAGCCAGAGAAACTTGTCCAGCTTGCCGGACGGGCTTCGGTTAGCGGAGCACAAGCGCAACAATTGAGTAATATCTGGACATACCAAGTACCTATGATGTCTCTCAATTCGCCTGCACTTTTGCATGCAATGCTGGCTCTATCTGCTTTACACATTGCTGCTCGACCAACAGAATCTGCGGCTTCAGCCGCTTCACATCATCATGCGTCACTTCTTCACTATCATCTTGCAATCAGACGTCTTGCTCGGGCTTTGAAGGAGCGATCGACGCCATCACCAGGTTCTCCACAGAACCCAGGAGATCTGGCGTTATTTACAGCTAGTTTGTTACTTGCGTATTACGAGACAATGACAGGCGAGCACGATAAATGGGCAAGACACATGCGAGGTGCAAGTCTCTTTGTCCATGAATTCGACATGGAAGCGGTGTGGCTAAATCTCTCTATTTCCGAGTCTGATCTAGATTCTGCAGAAGGCGCATTGGATCCGATCGTGCGCGCTCGTCGAAATATGCAGAGACTACGAAAGGCTGATGCCATGCTGGTTCAGGATTTGTTGTTTTTCTTTCTACGGATGCAGAACATGAGTTCCATGGCATCGGACACTCCGCCTTTGCTTCCTTATTCATTTTGGCAACAAGTTCTCAGTCGGGACTCTTGCACGGCACTCCAGGTTCATGATCACGGAATGAAATTTGCCGTACGGCTACTTGAATTTATGGCTCATGAGCGTGCTCGGAAGAAGGGTCAGGAATCTTCGGATTGGGATCTGAATATGGCACAGGAGGAGTGGAATGCGATGGATTTGCAACTCGCAGACTATGAAGCTTCTGCATCCGTTATTGAATCAAACATGGCGCGCGGTGACCACGGTGATGATTATTCGTCCGAGAACCTTGCTCGAGCGCATGATATGGCATTAACAATGGATATATCAATGTGGCGAGTGGTATTATCTCGAAACCACCCAACACGGGGTCCAAAGCCATCGTTCAAAGCAGCACTGATGAATATTCCCGAAACAGCCGAACTAAGCGGTCCAGCGTGTGCAGCAATCATGCGAAGACTAGGCGAGCTCAGGGATTTAAATAACAGGACAGTTGAGATGCCGGCTTCGCTGTGGGTTGCCATGACGATGCCGCTTATGTTTGTTGGTGCGCAGATTCGGGATCCGACGCAGAGAGAATGGCTTCAGGAGTTACTTCGGGAATCGTACGTGCGCACTGGTTGGCGGACTTCGATTGTGATTAGTAGGTCGCTGGGGATGATGTGGGGGACTAGACCTGTGGCGCCGCCGGCGTGAAATGTTGGGATTTTGTAACTGTATAGTAGTGAAGCAGTCGGGATAATTTTCATGAACCTGTATAATATATTGGTCAGTCAGTATCGCGTGCCATGTCGCGCGCGATTCTGCGTTTCGAGTTCGAGTCCGAATACGTCCGATACGTGATAGTTGATATATCGCGTTATTACAGCTCGTGAATGCAGCGCTCAATTCTCGATTTAGATAATTCAACTATACTTCAGATATACTTCAGAAGTAAATTTAACTGATTTATAGAAAGTGTGATAGAGTCTAGATGTGACTGGATCGTAGGCATTGATCGTGACAATAATCGGTGCGTGGCAGTGCGACCGACCAAATGCGGCCGCGAGATCTCACGTGTATCACTTTGATTACAAAAAGGAGCTCTTTCCTGATTCAAGATCATGTCTCGACTCTCGTATCTTACGATAAATCTACGAAATGACTACACGCGGACCTCCTTTCGGCGAGATCATTGCCTCGATCCACAGATCAGAAGTCGACGGGTCGAGTTCCAATCGCGACAATGCTCGAATCACAAACACCGAGTACGTGACGTCGTATAATTGGCTTGACAAGGAGGGTCAGATCCTTGTGCCAGGTGAGAACTACGTTATATATAGCAAGAGTACAGCAAGATTAACACTCAATATAGGAGAACCGCCTGAATGGACGCCGATGAAGAAAGCTGAACAGTTGAAGGAAGATTCGGGGTCATATATTCGGGACCAAAACGCGTACAGATGGCCCGATCATCCGATTGAACCGATGGTGCGAGCTATTCATGCAGACAAGCCGGATTTCGAATTACCAGATGTTGATATCATGGCCTGCGGAAGTACGATGGTATCGTTGCTGAAGTTTATGAAGAGAGATCAACAACCGTTTAGGTTGTTAGTAGAGTTGGTTGGCGAGACGGTTGTGTTTGTGAGACGAGGGAAATCGCCAAAGGAGCTCATTGAAGATGTGTACGGGTTCGGGTTCGCGTTCCCACTTGCCAATACAACATGGGGTGCCGAGGTCAAGAAGTCTGAGTCGCATCAAAGGATCCTGTCGTATCAATTTGCGGGAATGAAGTGCTTGGTGCGATACGAGGCGGATGGATTCCTTCCGGACCTAGTTTCGGCCGAGATCAAGAACCATAGATCTGATTCAGATTCAGATGACAACAAGAGCTTTGGCAAGACGGATGCAGATGATCTGCTTTCACAGCTGACAACCACATCAATCTCTACGGCCCAGTCAAAAGAGAAGAAGCCTAAGGGTGCGACATGCAAACCACTTGCTCTAGTTCTGAAGACGGCAGGCCGGCGAATTCCGCAACGCGCAGTCTTTAACCTAAAAACAAGAACAATCAAAGTCGAGCACACGAGGGATACTTTGCAGGAAATGCTGCCGCGACTCTGGCTCTTGCAGGAGCCGAACTTCGTGCTTGCAGATCACCACCGCGGTACTTTCCGAAACGAGGACGTTCATGTGCACGACGTCAGAAAGCGGGTAAAAGCATGGGAAGACGCAGAACAGGACCAGCTGCGAGACTTTGCTGCCTTGCTGGGCAAGATTGTTCGGTTTGTGAGAAGCTCTGGCGGTATGCTCGAGATCAGCTACGATGGAAGCGAGAACGCGCTGCAGCTGCGGGAGCCCGGGGGGTCAGTCTCGCACGCTCTTCCTGACGAAGTTGCGGAGTGGTTTGAGGAAGACTGACGGGATTGGGAGTACTGAATTGCGCGGTGGACCACCAGATAGCTGTAAAATACACGAGACGCGACAACAATGGCGGAGTAAACAAACACAGATCTGCTGTCAGCCCGATGTGGCCTAGCGCGCCGCAGGTGTCAAACAGCCGCATTAGCGTGCGGCGGCGCAAAGCGCCCGATTCGGCGAAAAAGCGCCGTTTCGGGCAATACGCGCGGCGCCGGTAGGGGGCGCGTGGCAGGGTTTGCAGGGTTAGCAGGGTTTGGGCGCAGCAGACACGAGCCGGCGATCGTTCTTCTCTCTTCGTGCGAGCCTCAGCGTCGCATCTCACGCTTCACGCTTCACGGCCTACAGCCCACTCCTCCCCCCTCCCCTTTCCCTCCCTCCTCCTCTTCCCACTCTTCCGGAGACTCGTCTCTGCTGCCTTTGTCTGCCGCCTCCTGCCCGCTGCCTCTCCTCTTCTCATCTCCGCGTCCATGGCCGCCGCCTCGGCGCGCCGGCGCACAGTGCAGACCGAACACGAGCCGGTCCTGTTTGTCCGCGCGCTGTACGATTACGACTCGGCCGAGCCCAACTCGCTTTCATTCCACACCGGCGAACTTATCTCGGTGTGTCTGCAGCTCGACACGGGATGGTGGGACGGCCAGATCGGAGACGGAGACCGCGTCGAGCGCCGGGGATGGTTCCCCAGCAATTTCTGCGAGGTCGTCGATCCGTCCGAGGTCAGCGGTGTCGTTCCGATGTGCCAATTGTATGCAGAGGAAGTTGATGAGGACGACGAGGCTGACGAGGACGGCGATGACGACGAGTACGCCGACGAGAAAGCGGACGAAACTCCGCCGGAGATGGTCTACAGCGCGAGCGAGAGCGACGGATCGTGCAACACGCAGACCCCGACCCGCGCATTTTCTTTTTCTGCCGTCCGTCGCAGCTCGGCCGGCGACGCGGCTTACTGGCTACCGCAGCGCTCGCCGTCAAACATGAACTCGCCGCATGCACCGCCGGCACCGCTACCGGGCTGGGACGATTTGCACATCGCGGCGACCGAAGCCCTCGAGCGCATGCTAATGGCACTCCGCGCCCACGACCGGCCGCAGTACAGTGCTCGCGTTGAGGCGATCCTTGACGCGCTTGCTGCCGTTGTCGCAGGCGCCGGTTTCCCGGGCTTCTCTGTCGGCATCGCGGACTCAGACTACCTACAACCCTTCCGAATGCTTATGACTCCGCTCGGCAGACTAGTCACAAACGCTGAAATCGCTGCGGCGGCGCCTGCAGTCTTGATAACCGATTCGGAAGTCGTAGCGACCACGGTCCAGGAGAGCGATTGTCTTGTCGATTGTGAGCGCATCGTCGCGGCCTTGTCCCGGTTCATCATTGTTTGCCGGCAGAATCACCCGACGCCGATCCAGAGAATTACTGCAGGCTTCGTGGACAACGCGCTCGTTGGCGGAGGCTGGAATGACAATAATATTACTACGCCAGACGCAGACGAGGACGGTAGCAAAACGAAGAACCGCAACGCGAGCGTCTCCTCGGCTTCGTTCGACAACTTTTGGGGCAATCAATCTAGTAGACACAGCTCTGTCGCTTCGGGGAAGATGGTTTCACTTGACGACCAGTGCCTCGAATCCTCTGAATTGCAGCGCACGACAATCACAAACGTGCTACGGGACATTACGCGCTTCCTCGAGCAACAGGTATACTCGCGCGAGTCCGACGAAGAGATCCTGATCGAGAAGGCTATCAAAGCGACCGGTCTTGTACGCACATACCTCGGTCTGCTTGAGTCTACAGATCTCGGTCCGCTTGCGACTCCATTATCACCGACTGTGGGCGATTTCAAGGCGTCAAAGCAAACCATTTACGACGCTGTTGCCTCATTCTTACTCGAGACGCAGAACCTGACGCTTACAACCGCTCAAGATTCAACACTGGGGGCCAGGATTGAGCGTGTACGATCTGCTGTCAAAGAGCTCGACCATGCTGTTCAGAGCGTGACGATCCCGCTCGAGTTTCTGGTAGAAGAGAAATCTATGCGCGATCGGAACGCCAGCGTAGATCACGCTGGTGCTGAACCTGAACCTGAACCTCGCAGGACAAGCGTGGGAAGCTCACTGTTTGAGATTATGGACGAAGACGAGCGAGGGCTTGGATCGACTCCGCCTAGCTCTGCTGCGTATCCAACCACCAAGAGCGAGCTCAAACTGAGGCAATTTTTCGGTGACGAGGGATTACCAAAGGCATACACGCTGACGCAAAGCCCTGCGCGCGATTCTCAGCGACATCGTGAGGACACACCATGGTACCTCAAGAACGAGCACGACGACGAGCTTGTGTACGACAGCCGTGGTGCTATTAAGGGTGGCTCTTTAAGAGCTCTAGTCGAGCGACTTACACGGCACGATTTTTTGGACACATCATTCAACACGACCTTCTTGCTCACGTATCGAAGTTTTACCGACTCTCGCACTTTGTTTGATATGCTATCCAGCCGATTTACGATCCAACCACCAGACAACTTGAAAGAGGACGAGTTTGAAGAGTGGGTAGAGCGCAAGCAGAAGCCGATCCGTCTGAGGGTATGCAACATTCTCAAAATGTGGGTTGAGCAATTCTGGGCCGACAATTACGACGAGCAGTCTGAGAAGGACGAACAGATGACGCGCGACGTGCTGGTATCGTTGAGCGTGTTTGCAAAGTTGTTGCTAGGTCAGCAGTTCCCTGGTGCGAGTACACTTATGCGCGCGATTCGGCATCGCGAGAACGGTGTTGTCACAACGAAACGACCTGTGGTCAGCGTGGTCACGTCGACTGCGCCTCAATCAATCTTGCCGAAGCGGGGGGCTAAGAACACGAAGTTTATGCATTTCCATGCCACAGAACTTGCACGACAACTTACACTGATTGAGTTTGAACTGTTTATCAAGATCCGGCCGTCTGAGTGTCTCAGTCGGGCTAAGAATAGCGGGGCTAAGCGCGGAAGCACGAGTTCCGGGTCGGCTGCACATGGAGAAGAGAATATCACGGCGCTGATCAACTATTCAAACGCGCTGACTAATTATTGCGCGAATCTGGTGCTGTCGTATCCGGATGTGAAGAAGCGAGTGAGCATGATTAAGCATCTTATCGCGGTGGCCGGCGTACGTATTTTTTTTGTGTGTTTTGTGATTTGATCACGCGTGACTAACAATGTTGAACAGCAATGCCAGCAACTCCACAATTTCTCGTCCATGACTGCGATTATCTCTGGGTTGTACTCTGCGACTATTCATCGGTTATTCAAGACGTGGGAGCTTGTTCCGCAAAAGATGAAGTCACAGTTGCACAATTTGAACCGGCTGATTGATTCGAACCGCAACTTTGGCGAGTATCGAGCGATGCTGCATCTCATCAACCCGCCATGCGTCCCGTTTTTCGGCGTATACCTGACCGATTTGACGTTTATCGAAGACGGCAATACAAACAATTTGCTTGTTCCGGCGCCACAGCCAGCTGCGAGGGACAATATCGAGGAGGAGGAAAGCGGTGACGACGCCGAGGTCTCTGCGGAAGTGCGCATGGCACGGCAGCAGTCGCTGGCTCCGGGACCAGGAGACCATCTGATGCCATCGGACATGATCAATTTCTCGAAACGCACGCGCGCAGCAGAAGTGATTCGTGAGATCCAGCAGTATCAGTCCGTACCATACCCGCTTCGACCCGTGCCCGAGCTTCAGGAGATGCTTCGCGAAGGTCTGAGAAGTTCCCCCGGTAGTGATGATTTATACGGCATGTCGTTGGAGATTGAACCCCGTGAGCGCGGCGATGACGATAAACTTGCACGGTTGTTGCAGGATAGCGGGTTCTTGTGACAATTTGGGGCCTGATCCGGTCTGGCAAAACGAATCTTAATAATAGCTGGACGGCAGGCCTCGACTGGTTTAGTTTTTTTAACTCTTCCCTTTTTTTTGGTTGATTTTTTTTTTTGGCGTTGGAATTGGGCTTTTTTTTGGACGTAATATGTTGGGATACAGTACTGTATAGGTGTTTTCAGTTTTGGCGGGGTGGGGAGTGTAAAGTAGTGTAAATATAGTAAATATACTGAAGGTCAAGAAGCACTAGATCAAAATTTAACTATTTGATTAACTCCCTGCGACGCCGATGTTTTGATACTTGAAAAATTGAAATATGATGAACACTACCGCATGGAGATGGTAGGAAAACAGCGCGGACCGATAAAGCCATTCACGTAGACGCCCTGGATGTCGATGTCGCGTTTGGGATCTGTGCTGAAGAACTTGATGTAGAGATAGCGGGCGGATATTGGGGAGTCGAAAGTGATTGTGCAGAGAGACTTGTTGTCGGGGATGTGGAAGCGTGCGATGGGCTCGAGTACGAGGGAGTCAGTGGATGGGAGGGATGTGGTTTGGGGCTCGTCTGACTGATTATGAGAAGTAGAGGATGATGATGTTGATGGTGATGCAAAAGAGGTGTGTAGAGAAGGGTCGTCGAGAAGGGGAAAGGTCAGGTTCTCGGTGTTGATGATGCGTACGTCGCGCGGCTCGTCTTCTGACGAAGTACGGTGACGGGAGAAACGTAATGCGGAACGAGCCATGTCGCGCCGGAAGATGTAGTATGGGTCTCCGTAGTCCTGGTCCTGGTCGACGTCTGCGGCATCTTGGTCCAGATCGTCGTCATCATCAAGATCCTCGATATCGAGCTCATCGGCAGCGTCGCCGCCGTCTCCGATCGGATCCGTGAACGGGAGAAACGAGGATAATGACAGGAGATCGGAGGACGATGAAGAAGCAGCGCGGTAGGGCGAGTCGCGAAGACGAAAGGCCCATGAAGGGGGACCGGGTGGTCGCGAGGCGGCGTATTCGACTGAGCTGGTGGGGACTGGCAGGGATGCTGATGCTGGTGTTGGCGCGGCCGCCGCAGTTGCCGCTGGAGGATGAGGCGGGTCTTGCAGGAGGAGCGGATCGTGGAAGGAAGTGCGGGCGAGCAGGTCGTCTTTGGTCATGGAGACAAAGATGAGGCCCTGTTGGACGGGGCAAGTGTAGCCCGCGGTCGGGGCGCGGACGGTGATGGAGTGCAGGGAGAAGGGGCGGGAGGAGGTGTGGCGGAGGATCATGTTGCAGCGGGACTTTTGGGCGCAGTAGACGGAGCCGGAGGGCGAGAGCACGCTGGTCAATTGTCAGTGATTGCTACTTGATAGACCTGAAAAGACTCACTTCTCGGGAAGATAGTTGTCGCCATGCCAGCCGCCGTCGCAGTAGACGAGTTCCATGGCCAGCGGAGCCGGTCGCTCGGCCCACGGCGGCGCGTTCGCGCGCGCATCGCGCCGCCGTCGTTTGGCGTCCGGCTGGACAGAAGTAGCAGCAGCATGCGGCCGCCTGATAGAGCGCGTTCGGCGCAGTCCGGACGCGGACGCGGACGAGGTCAGCGGCGGCGCGGGCGCGGCGGCGTAGCTCTCGCGGTAGCGCACGGCGGCGGGCGTAATGGAGCTGCGCAGGATCCGGTGGAGATGCTCGAGGACCGGCTGCTGCTGCGGCGGCGGATGCAGCTGGCGCGGCGGCGAGTGCGAGGGCGCGCTGAGCGAGAGGTCCATGGCGTATCGGGTATGTCGAGGAGCTGTGCAAGGCAATTCGTGCGTACGGCGGTGACGAGCGGGCCGAGGATGCGGTTGTGAATTGCCTGGCGATGGCGAGCGGCGGGCGTTGGGAATTGTAATTCGAACCTAAATCGGTTACACGCGTCGCTCGATCTTGCCTCGAATTATTTATATCCTAGTCACTCAAGAATCAACAATGGACGACGAAAAGCGGATATCCGCAGGTATTTATTCTTTAACTAACTGGTCAATTGAATACACGGACTGACTCGCAGACGAAATTGCGCTCTATGACCGGCAGATTCGGCTATGGGGCATCGCAGCCCAGACGCGGTACGTCCTGACCAACATGTCCTTGAGGGCTACATCATAATCCAAGTCAAACTAACAAGTTCCACAGGATGCGAGCATCTAAAGTCCTCGTCGTAAAACTTGGCGCAATTGCAAACGAAGTCATCAAAAACATCGTGTTGGCCGGAATCGGCTCGTTGACCGTGCTCGACGACGCGATCGTGAGCGAGCCTGCGCTCGGCGCGCAGTTCTTTCTCGAGGCTTCTGATCTTGGACATAACGTGCGTCTTTTTTATTCTTTCTTTTCTATATCTTATCGTGATCGTGTTGCTAACAGACACAGATCGCCGAATCAGCAGTCCCGCGAATCCAGAACCTCAACACCCGCGTCTCCGTCTCCGCGGACGCGACGAATTTCAAAGAAAAACCAGCAGACTACTACGCACAATTCGATGTCGTCGTAGCCACCGAGCTTCCGCTTGCAGACCTGATTGCAATCAATGACGCGTGCAGATTGCATGATACCCCGTTTTACGCTACCGCATCGGTTGGCTTGTACGGATACATTTTCGTGGACTTGATCTCTCACTCGTTTTCCATGTACGTCCTCTCTCTCACTCCCTCAATGGTGAAACTGGAAAAATACTAACAACCCAACCAGCGAACGCGAAAAGCCAAACAAACCCACAAAAATCGGCCCCGAAACCTCAACCCGCTCAATCACAGCCGTCACCGTCAAACGGCAACACTCTTTAGAAACAACCACAACCAACAACAACAAACCGACCGAAATCGTCACAAAGCTCGAAACTTATGTTCCGCTTTCATCATCTCTCAAAGCGACCGCCGCCCTCGCGACTTCTCTCAGGCCTCGGCAGCTGCTGAAAGTTTCGCCCGTTTTGCCTGCCATTAAAGCGATGTGGGCTACCTTCGAAAACCCAAACAACAAAAATTCACTGGCGGAGTTTGACCAACACGTCTTGGACTCAGCAAGAGAACTAGGGCTCCCCGTTGGCATCGTGACGCCCAACTTTGTCGCCTCATTCGTGCGCAACATCGGTACCGAGTTATCTCCCGTTGCCGCGATCCTAGGCGGTGTACTCGCGCAGGATTTGCTTAATTTCCTGGCCCAGAAGGAACAGCCGATCCAGAATTGGGTTATCTTTGATGGCGCAGAGTCAGCTGCTCCTGTTTACTGCCTACAGTAGCCAGGTTTAACTATAGACGAGTTGTACAATGAAACTGTTCCTTAATAGGACACAAAGTCATCTGCGGGTGTTCTGAGAACCACACTCCAGATCCTGCACTGTAGTAGTCGAAAGCTCCCGTCATAGCTTTGTACACATATCCCTGGAGTTCAAAAGTACAATGGCAATGCCCATAAGAACATTGCCAGATCCCAGAATCCTCTAACTCCCTCTATACAAGCGTCCGTGCTGCGTCAAGCCTGGGGAATACAAATACAATTCTTAGCAAGTACAACCTAGTTGATGCACTCTTTTTATTTCTGCCAATTGTTTGTGTAATGGCTTTGCGCAATGCTGACTTTATTACATCCCACGCGGCTCGTTGCCGTGGCAACTTTTCCAGAAATTAGCCCGATGAAGGATTTAGTAAATAGACTGTGCGGCTCCACCACACGCAGACGCGTCCGCGTCCGCGTCGTCGGATCGATTCGATTTGAGAGCGATTCGACTATATACCGACCTCATGACGTTAATCAGGGATACGGCGTTACTTTTCCTCAGACCATTGTTGATTTGTTTGATACGTCCATATCACGGCGGTATACCTCTAGAGTATAGTTCTCCTACACCAGACACCGGAACACTCAAAACAAAAGATTCAACAGACATAGTTAAGTTTATTATACTATACGCACACCAAAACAGTTAACAATCGTTCATAAAAGGATCATAACAGCTACATATAAAAACAATATAGCTGCACGTAAAAATATACACAATTGCACGACAATCCGGATTATTACACCCGGACAAGCCGCACTCCAGAGAAAATTAAAAAACCACTTCTTTCCGGCTTACATCAAATTCACACCCGTGTATTCCTCGCAGTCAGCTCCGCGAGCTTCTTCAACGTCGGTACTTGCAGCCCTATAATGAAAATTAGCAATCCATTTCCATACCGCGAGGAAAAGCAAAAGAACAACTCACATGCTGGCATGTAGGTCTCCAACACAGTCAGCTGCCGAGGATCGGCAATCTCAAAGGGCCCACTGTCATCAAGCGGCACAGACGGCAACATGAGCCCATCAGTATCATCGATCGTCCGTCTAGCGATATCTTTCAAGATCTCGGGGCTGATCGGTGCCTCGTAATCAGCCACATGGTATTGACTAATCAACTTGTGAATCTGAGACGGCGTAAGGGTCCAGCAGATATCACAGATAATCTCAATATCACCCGGCGTAGTCTTCTTCAGCTGCAATAACTTTGTCGCTTGCATCAAATGCTCGAGCTTCAATGTACCCTCAGGCACATCATTGCTCTTACACCATTCTTCAATCCGCGTAATGTTGTAGCTAATCTGAAGACCACGCTTCCACGACAAAAAGCCTCGGCGAGTAAGAAGATCGTTGAACGCAGTGACTCCGACAAGCTTGAGCAGTTCCATGACAACCTGTCGAACAACCTCAGTCTCAAGATAATAAACCGTCATCGCCTTCTGGATCCAGTTCAAGAAATTCAACAAATCGTCCATTTTGTAGGTCGGGCCCGACGATCCAAGCATCTTACTCAAAAATCTGTTTCCTTCATTTGTCACGAATCCTGGCAACGACTGCGACTCAATCACGGCCGGAATAATCATCTTGCTCAACATCTTCTTCAACGCCTTCATCCACGTATGATAAATGTTGAACTCCAGATTCTCCAAATCATGCTTCACAAGCGAAACAAGGCGCTCGTACTCTTGATACTCTGTTTCGCCCATGCCGTTCTGTTCCGGATCGATGATACTCATCTCGGCAAGACACACAAACGAGAGCATCTCGTGAACGTTGGACAGCCAGAACGTACCGAGCATAACAATCTCGTCGCCTTCACACGTCATGACCTTCTCCTGAATAGTCTGCATGACCCCTGCCAACAAGACTTCAGACTCCTTGACAAATCCCAATCGCCACATCTCGGAAGTAATCAAGTTGATAACATGCGCTGGAAACAAAATCTCGTTCTCGCTTGCAGGATTCGCTCCAGTCGGCTGCGGAATCTTCAATTGCTCAACCAATCCACGTAGTACTTCCACCTGAATGGCATCCGAATGCTCCAAAAGCTTCTCAATCTCTGTATCTGCCGACTCTTCCTGCGAGAACTCATCCTTGCCTGCATCTCCAAACGCAGCAAAGTATCCCGGTGACGTACCGCTACCTGAAACCATTGACGCAGGTCTCGGATGGAAATCATTGTGCACACGCATGCCCTTGTCAGTTTCCTTGTAAGGGCTCGTGTCGCCGGCCATACTATGACGCTTCAATGTCCGGCTCGCCTTGGACGTTTGCAGCGCAACCAAAGCGCCGTTAGTCGCAGCATTCGCGGTTCCATTGATACTTCGAGACTCGCCATTCGTGTATACCGCCGTCGGTGGCCGTGCTGCAAGAAGTTCAATTTCCTCCTTCAGTCGATTAATCTCCTCATTCAGACTCGCTTCAGAATCCTGCTTCTCCTGTTGCGATGTTGCCAATGCTTGCTCAAGCTCCTCTGCTCTGGTAACCAGTGTCTGTCGCGCAGCTTCGACCTCAGCTTCCTTCGCAGAGAACTTGCTCAAAGACTCATCATACTTTGACTTTAGCTGATCCAGCTTAACCTCCAGTTCTTGCGCGCGCTTAAGATGCTCATTAGCGCCCGCAGCTTCGGTCTCAAGCTCCTGTCCGTAGGCTTCAAGAGTGTTGTACTTTTCTTGCCATGAAGCCAGCTGCGTCTCCATTTGATCAATCTGCGCGGCTAGCTTCTTGTTGTCTTGTGTCCTGGTTGCAAGCGTTTGAGTAAGTTCAACGACCTTGTTTTCAAGCTTGTAGGAAACTTCTTTGAAGTGGTTAACCGAGCGAGCCTCAACTTTAAGCTCTTGTAGCTCTTTCGTCGCCATTCGTCTTCTAAAGAGACTCTGGACGATGACGATGCTTCGGAAATCGTGGCGATACTGTGAACGGGCGATATAGCCACGAAAGGAACGCTGGATGATCGAAGCCGCGTACGACTGTCGACCTTCAAGCAGATTCTTCCGGGCGGTGAAACCACGAATAACTGCTTGAGTCTTGACGATGCAAGACCGCATCTCGACGTAATCACGACGCGAGTAGAAGCCACGCCATGCTGACTGAATCTTCGTTGCGGCCGTATCGAGTCTCAACTTCTCGAGTCGCGCGCGCGCAAGATTTCCGCGCACGGCAGCCTGAGTAGCGATTATTGACTTGCGAATCCGGAGGTAGTTGTTGCGGTGATACAAGCGACGCAGGTTTTTCTGTAATATTACCGCACACTCGTTAAGTCGAGCTGACCGCATATTTTCCAAATACGCAAGCATACCAGCTCGGAAAAAAATCTTGGTCGTACCGAGCTGATACTTATCCGGTTGCTGAATTGACTTCGACAAGATCGCATCCGCAATAACATGAACCTCGTCATACCACGCAGAGGACTTCACGAGCATATGGTACCGGTTAACAAATTCCTCAAATGTCCAACGTGTCGGGAAACCCTCGCAACTGATGCGAATGGTCTCGAGTACACCACACGCGCGAAGCTGACCCAGAACCATAGGACCATCAAATTTCCATGCTTCTTTGACTTCGTTGGGTTTGATACAACGAATGTAGTGCACGTTGGTCGAGTTGATGGTGCCCATCAGTTCAATCAACGACGACTTGAAGATGCCTCCAAGAGTAGGTTTCTTGTTTCCACCTGCAGCACGCTTACCGGGAGCTGGTGCGGCAACTGGTGCCGCGTCCGCTTTGGCGGCATCAATTGACGCCGTAATGACTGACTTGAGGAACGGGTTGGTAGACGAGAGAAGGAGTTCAAGATGCTCGTCTGGCACAGTATCTCTGTTTTTCTCGATAAAGCCCTCAGACTCGTAGGTTACATCCATGGCGTAATGATGCACGGTGAACGCAGTCTTTCCAAATCGCGGCTTCTTGAAATACTTCTTGTGCTTGTCGACGTCAAAGTTCGTGTACAGTTTCTGAATCCACGAGTCGTCGGAGCCAGAAGGCAAACGCGACTCTTCATCCAAAAGCGACAAAATTCCCATACGCGCTTCGATCAGATCAATACACGGCTGGTTATCGGAAAACTCAATGAAAGTCCACTCGATCTCCTCTCGAACATATTCATCTTGCTCAAGCTTGAAGACGTGCTGATTGAATTCCTGCTGCAACTTCTCGTTCGCGTAGTTGATACAAAACTGCTCAAATGAGTTGCGCTGAAAGTGCTCGAATCCGTAGATATCCAAGACACCGATGAAGGATACAGCAGCAGCCTCAACCTCTGGTGACGCCAGACTCTTGTTCGTGACTACAACCAGCCAATCAAACAACGCAGAATAAACGTACTTTGATACTGAATCACGTACGACAACGGCTTGCTTGAAATTCATGTTTGTCACAATTTTCTCACTTCTGGTAATGATCTGGCGCTTTGTCGTCCATTTGGCAAACAAAAACGGGTCGATGCCAAAGAACTTGCAAACGAGTTCAAGCGATGGCTCAGTAGACGAAAGATTTGAATCAGTACGACCGGCGCTGATAGTGATATTACCGATCAGCAGCAGTGCCGAAAGAATCTCGAAAATACCCCGCTGCGAGTCATCGTCGATTCCAATCGTCGTCAAGGCATTCTTCGTAAGCCGGAATTCTTCAGCGTCGTCGACGTTGGGGATAACAGGATCACCACCCTGATTGAGGTAATTGTAGTCTGCAACCGACAATAGGTTCAATGCAGAGCGTTCCTCATCAGTTGCACCCGCGCATAGCTGGTAGAAAATATGGTAATTCCGCTCAGTTGCGGGCTGAAATACCAACCGCGACCGCTCAAGCAAGTATGTGCGAATCTTGGCGCCAATGATATCAGGCGAACTGTCAAACAGAATCTCAATGTACTTTCCGAACCGCGAAGAATTGTCGTTACGGGTCGTCTTAGCGTTACCGAAAGCTTCCATGATCGGATTAGTCGCCAGAATCTGCTCTTCAGTCCTGCTCAGTGACGCTGACTTTGTACGCTTGCGCGGCTTGTCTGCCTCCTCGACGGTAGCAAAGTAGCGCATAATGTACTTCGCACTGACTGTCTTTCCCGCACCAGACTCGCCCGACACGACAATCGTCTGGTTCTTCCCATCACGAAGCATGCATCTATCCATTAGCTTTGACATTTCAAGCCAACATCTGCGAAAACGTACCGATAAGCGTCTTCAGCTAGAGCAAACAGATGCGGCTCAAGGTCACCTCGACGTTTCCCCGAATACATTTGGATGATATCAGACGAATAGAGATTATCCATGCGTTGAAACGGATTTGTCGCGATGAGAACAATTCCAGAGTAAGTGTAGAGACTGAACTGCTGGTAACGCAGTTTGATTGCGTGTAAGACTGAGATGTTAGCCCAGCCAGTCGCCGAAATAAACAAAAACTCAAAGAAACATACCAGCAGGCTCATTCAAGTACGACAAATCCGTCAAATCCTCACTAGCTTCAAGAATAGGCGGATTAGACAGCGGGGGCAGGTTCGCGCTGTTTTCATCTTCGAGATCCTTCAGGGTGCATGTGACAGTATTCGACTGCGGGTCAGAGGAGGATGGGGATGGAGAAATCAAGTGGGCGTCATACCTTTCCATTAGACAGAGACAAGACTAGGGAAACATTGTCACCATTGACCTCTTTGGCCGTGATCTCTGCCGAAATCCAGCCTTCGAGGTCGTCTGGCTGCCAGCAGCGCCTGTGTGTGTACGGTCAGTGATGAGCTCTGTACGCAGTCTGGATGAAGCGCCAGTAATCATTACGCGTCGTCTTGACACTGTAGTCGCGTGAAAAATCCACATCCCGACGAAGAAATTGCACTTACGTTCCCACTTCAAAATGCGACACCATTATGTGTACGACAAAGAACGACGCGTAGAGACGCGCGGATTGCGATACGGAGCGATGTACTGCGGCCGCGGAACTAGCGAAAGGGGTCTGAGGGCCGCAGAAGCAATAAAAGCAAAAACAAAATAAACTCTAGCAAACACAAACGCGCGATAAGCAGAAAAAGGCGGAAGATGATGGTCAAGAAAAGGGTGCGGGTCGGGGGGTTGTGGAGTGGTGAAGCGCGGACGCGGCTGCGCAGTAGCGCGTGCGCTAAGCTGGGGACCGACGAACGGGCAGGGGCCCCGGTGTTTAAATCCCCAGTTTAACTGAGTGGGTTTTCACGTCCTCCCCAATCAGGACAAATATCATCACACAACTGCGGCATGTTATGCGCGTTTATGCATTAGATTCGCCTCGTCCCTGCAGCCATCTGGCCTGACCGACACCACTTGTATCGCGCAGTTTGTAGTATGTACTTGCACAGTGCACTGGCTGAGAAAGTGCCAGTCTCCAGACATATAAATTTCAATCTCTAGTATACAGTTCCACATCTCGACCTCGTAACCTCGTAACCTTAGCTCTATCAAGCGCTATAGCGCAACAGCGACCCCAGAAGCAGAATTCACTGACTCCGTTGGCACTGAAGTCATGGCATCATTAGATTCGTGGCTGCCATTAGCTACTTTCATAGCTTCCTCCACCGACGTTTGTTGCGGCGCATTACTACTCTTCGCCAGTTCAACAGCGCGCTCTTTGCCGATTTTGAGCGCGACCATGACTTTGTTAGCCATCCCATTCTGCTTACTGTCGCCGTGATAATTTTCATCGTCGTCCTCGTCTTCATCTTCATCTTCACCATCGAATGCTTCCTCATCCTCATTGTCTTGGTCTTGATCTGAAGCCCTGTCTCCGTTCCACTCATCCGGATCCACTTCATCGCTGTAAATATACCCCGGCGTTCGTCTTCCCGCCATCTTTTGCTTCACTTGAGTTTCTCCGTCATCAACCTCCTCATCATTTTGCACAAACACTGAAGCTGGCGGCTTCCGACTAGCGCGTCCTGATGCAGTGGTGTACACCATGGCAGATCCAGACGCATCTGTGCCAGGACTACTCCTCCTTGCCGACGATCTTCCGGTTCTTCCCTCAACATAGTAATCTTCTTCCTCCTCGTCATCCTCATCCGCATGCAAATAACTGACTTTTTTACCCCGTGTTCGGCCCAGATAATCTCCTCCAGCGGCAGCCGACGCAGCCGCAACGGCAGCATTATCATCCGCAATTTGTTTCCGGCCAATCTTATAATCTCGCTTACGTCGTCGTAGCTCGCCCGCTTCGAGACGTGGCAAAAACCGTCGAAGCCGCTCAACAAGCGCGGTGGCATGCCGCGAGGTATCATCTGTCTCAAGCTGGTCCGCAAATGCGACAAGTTCGTCGAAACTGCTCGCTACCGGCGTCCAGTTTACAAGCTGTTTCCGAGGATTGGTCTCGCAAAACAGCCGAAATCGCGTATCATCTGCACTTATTAGTTTCTTGAATCTCACAAACGCAAAAGAGACTTACTTGATCCCTCCATGAGAAAATATCTCCGCCGTTCTCCATCCATACCCACAGGTGGCACAGCAATTCCCGTATTCCGATCATCCTCCAACCTAGGTCCCGAGTACGCCTGAGCAAGCAAAGCTCTCACGCCCTCGCTGGAAGTCAATGACCAGTGCACAAGAGCAACGAGAACCTCCAACCTCTCCTCCCAGTCCATTGCGTTAAACCGTGTCCCACCGTAAAACGGGCCAGTTGGCCTATATGCACCCCAATACGCTGAGCCATGTACGCTGACAGCTTCTTCCAGTGGTCTGTTGTAATGCGCTGGCTCGATGTTTTTCTTGCGATTTAGTACTAAACTGAGAGTACGCGCTAAAAGACCATTGATGCCACTGCCAGGTAGTGTCGATTCAAGACCTTCTTCGATATCCTGAGGGCCCAAATCTGGGACGCCTTCGTAAAGTTCTTGAAAACGAGCGCGAAACATGACTAGGAACGAGATCTCGGGAGCATATATCGGCTCTCTAGGGTTCGGTACCAAACGCCGTCGTTTGGAAATAGTCATCTCAGTCGGTCCTTCGACAGACTTGTCTGTATCTGCCGGCACTGCCTCCATTGGCTCTGGCTCATCCTCTGGCTCATCCTCTGGCTCATCCTCCCCTTCGTCGTCCAGATCCTCATCGGCTATCTCGATCTTGAGAGCATCTGGTGCGACATCTACATCCATTGCCGACGCGCTCACATCACTCAACACACTCTCTGTCTTTTTCTTGCGACGGCTGACTTCACCAGCTGCAACTTCCGCTTTCTTGCGTCGTTGCTTTTTTGCAGGAGGTTGGGTAACCACGGGGCCCTCGTCATCGTCTTCAGACATGATCTCGTCCTCTAGGACAGACGCAAAAGTACTTTGCTTCTTCTTCGCGTCCTCGCGTGCACCTGCAGCTGCAACGGCAGCGGCAAACAAGTCTTCATCTCTCGGCTGTTGGCTTGTCGATGGCGACGACGACGCGAATACTGGAGGGGATGCTGGCGCAATGCTGCGCGCTGTACGAGATACAGCCAATTTCGTCTGCGTCTTTCGTTTTCGAGGAATCGATGTGGGATCCGGGCCTATATCCTCAGGTGGCGGCGACAGTGTCGATGTACTCGACGTTGGTGAAGACATGGCTCGCCGTGATTTCGTACCAACGGTGGATGCGCGCTTCGACGCGTCTCGGACGCGTTCAGGAAAAGTCACGTGGAGGGCGCAGAGCTAGGTTAAAGTTTCGTAGAAACAGAGCCCGCGGATGGTCGATGAAGTAGTCGGTGGCCCGGTGGTGAGAAGGCAAGGGGAACGAGGAGTGATAGGCAAGATAATCGTGACATGCGCGGGTTGCCGAGAATTGACGTTTAGATCGCACGTTTTGCCGAAAAAAGCTCGAATCAGTTGTTAAAAGTGATGGCGAAAGCGCGATCAACGTGATCCCGCACGCGTCTCACGTGACTAGATTTTGACTTTGAACAACTCTGAGATTTCCCGCCACAGCTCGAAATGATCCTTCGCATCAATTCATATTCAGCATAGGAAAACAGAATGTCGTCACCAGAACCGGGTCCCGCATCTCCAGGCCCAGGCCCTTCAGACATTTTCGAAGTGGCGGAAGCCCCGGCACCAGATGCACCCGCCAGTGCTCCCCCAGAGGAGGAGCAGCCGTCCGAAGAAGTCGTCAACATCCTTGAGCTCGGTATAGATCCATCTACAACAGACGCGGTTGGCAGCGAACTTGCCGTCACAAAACACAAGAAGAAGCACAAAGAGCACAAGCACAAGGAGAAACACAAGCACAAGCCCCGGCCAGCACGGCCACAGGCCGATGCGAGCGCGATGCGTGATCGACCACCGCAGCAGACTGGAACTGTTTTCAACATTTGGTATAACAAATGGGCTGGAGGTGATCGCGAGGACAAATATTCAAGTCAAACGAAGGCAGATGGGCGGTGTAATGTTGCCAAAGATTCCGGGTACACCCGTGCTGATAAGATCCCTGGATCGTACTTTTGTCTCTTCTTCGCTAGAGGATTGTGTCCCAACGGAAAGGAGTGCACATATCTGCACCGGTTACCAACGATTACCGACATGTTTGACGCCTCGGTTGACTGTTTTGGACGAGATAAGCGGGCTGATTATCGTGATGATATGGGTGGCGTCGGTTCATTTTTGCGTCACAATCGCACAATTTATGTTGGTCGTATAGCATCGTCGGACGATATCGAGGAAGTCGTCGCCCGGCATTTTGCCGAATGGGGTGATATCGAACGTATTCGGGTGCTTAACGCACGAGGTGTCGCGTTCATCACGTACGTCTCAGAATCAAATGCTCAATTCGCTAAGGAAGCTATGGCCCATCAATCACTCGATCATAACGAAGTTCTTAATGTTCGTTGGGCTACCGCGGATCCGAATCCTCTCGCAAAAGCTCGTGAGCAGCGGAACGTGGAGGAGCAAGCGGCCGAGGCCGTTCGGAAGATGCTGCCGCCTGACTTTCTTAATCAGCTGCAGGCGGCTGCCGTGCCGACTAAAAAGCGCAAGGCGATCGAGTAATCACGCAGTATTTGCACATGTAACTATAGTATGATGTATGATATATTGAAGAATTCTACTTGGTCAGATTGACCCTGTTTTAACTACCGTTGCAAGTCCAACACAAGCACTTTCTCTGTGCGAGACGAATATACCAAAGCATGCTTGACCCCCTTGTCGGCCTCCGCAACCAACGCATCAAACAGTCTTCCCAAATACTGCCTTTGAGAAGCCGGCGCTGCGCTCACAACTCGTCTCCAGCTATCCTGTACAAGAGGCATCGCGGGAATCAACGCCATTAACTCGATCTTAAAATCGACGGCAAAGATAGGCGCGTCTGTAAGCAGAGTACCCGCTACTGCTTCGTGTGCTTTCTCATCGATCACTCGTTTGTTGATCTTTCGATTGGCACCTTTGTTCTGTTTTGCATTCTTCTCGTACTTCTCCGGATCGTTTGTCAATATAATGACATCTTGTTTGCCGCTAGAAGTCGAGTTATGTCCGCTTCGCGGGCGTACGCTCACAGCAGCTCGATCTCGGTCATGTATCTCCTGCACGAAATAAGCAACCACCTCGCCAAGATCCAGATCGACATCGTCCCGCCGATTCACGTTCTTCACCTTCAACGGCTTAAATGTAGCTCCCGCAGCGCCGCTACTAGGTGACTTCACAATAACGACCCAACTCGTACCAGTCGCACGTGCATCCGTCAGTAACGAATCCGTCGTCCTTCCGACAGTCGCCAGCTCGGCTTTAAATCCAGCTGCCCAAAGCTCCTGCGCGACTTCTGCCGAAAATAGTCGAGTGGCAAGATCTGTTGTACTGCTCACTACGAGAGCATCACACGTGCCGCTCGCATATGCTCGGTCTTCCAGGTCACGATGTTTTCCCTTGGCAGTTTGATCCGAGTCCATCAAGTGCTCCCATGCCAGATTAAATCCGACGGCGCTCACAGGACGATCACCAAACATGGAGTGATGATAGTACTTGATCAGATGATCGTACCTTCCTCCACCCGCAATCACGCGAATCTTTTTGTCTTCAAGAGAGACCTGGAACATGCATCCATGACGATAATATCGTTCGTTGTAATTGCTCAACGGAGATAGCACAATCTTTTTGTCCACACCGAAACTCTTCAAAAATTGATCGACTTTCTTAAGATGACCGGCAACGTAGCTGAACCGCTCATTACTGTAATTCAATGCTTTGAATTGAGCTTCCAGTCGTACCAACGCAGGTCCAATTTCATCTGAACATGTTAGCAAACCGTATACTGCAGTCTCAGAAAAATTTCAAGATGCAAACTCACCTCGAAAATGGAACTTCTCTAAATCGTCCACTGCCGCAGAAGAGATCGTGAGTTTCGCCTTGAGTTCATTTTTGATATCTTTCATGTTCATCGAGAAGTTCAGTTTGCTAAGTAACGTCAAAAGCGCTGGCCGCAGCTCTTGATTAATCCGGCACGCGTCCGTCACCATATTACTGCCGAGTTAGTACACAGCCCATTTGAACTGGATCATAAAACAAACAAATATACTCACAGTAAATCGGCGTGGTTCAGAGTAAAACAAACAAACGCTTTCTTGCTCTCAAAAAATTCATTCATGATCTCGTCCAGTACTTTCATAACTTCTGCCTCCGCAAGGGCAAAATCAGATTGATCTGTGGACAGCACATCAAAATCTGCTTCGCCATAGCCACGGGGCTCACCGCTTCCAGACTGATCTTCAGTGCGATACACGTTGCCAAATGTAAAACTTCGCCGGTAAGTGGGTCTCGCGCGCGCCAGCATACGTGCATTGGGAAGCGTCAGATCGTAAGGCAACTGCAACACTGTGCCAGCCTTGTCTAGTAATTGGAACTGATTGCTCATGGCATTTTGAGGCGATTTGGGAAATACAACGCAATGGGTCGGTATTCCGACAGCACCATGATGTCTGAAAATCGCAGTTAAGCGGTCCTTAACAACGCCTCTCCTGATCAGCTCATTCACGTTCTGAACACGTGCGTCTGGCTTATCGTATAACGCGTCTTGCACGAGATCGTGCGGTTTCATGAATAGTGCGTCGCGAACTTGCGTCAACCACGGCGATCGAGGATCAGTCAAACTTTGCAACGTTTGCTTGATCATCTCATCTTCCACTCTCACAGGTAAATCGCCCGATCGTAACAAATCCGCCGCGCTTGGTCGATTTGAAGGCTGATGATCCAGAAGTTTCTCAATGATATTCGCTTCCCTGCTGCGCGTGGTCGGAAAATCCGGTGGGAAAATGATTTTCCGTTGTCGCAGTTTATGAAGTACCTGAACGCGTTCCATACGAGTCTCCATGTTATAGCACATCTCAAAGAAAATAATTCCGAGCGAATACATATCCACTTTCTCGTTATAGCTGCCATCACCTGTCGCCTCAATAGCAACATAGAGCGTGGTACCAACATCAGACGTGAGATCCTCTTCCCCACCAATAGTGGGCGTAGTACTCGCGTTTGCCATCTTATCACTATGCACACTCTTGGCAAGTCCGAAATCTCCAATTTTGCAATTCTGCGAGTGATCAATGAAAATATTGGTCGGCTTCAGATCGCGATGAATGATTCCCAGATTATGAATATGATCCAGTGCTTCCAGTATCTGCCGCAGTAGTCGCCAGTATTCGTCTGAATTGTTGAACAGCTTGTCTTTAATCAAATCCTGTAAAGTGTGCTTCTCACAATACTCCATTTGGATAAACAACGTGCTACGCACATATTGGCCTGAATCGCGCACTACCGCACGAAAATTGCTGTTCGAAGGTGTTATATCAGCTTCGTCATGTTTCTCACTACCAGAATCACTGTCATATCCAAACTCAACATTCAGATCTTGCAGGGAATTAGACATCAGATCCAAACCCCCGCTCAGCGAATCGAACTCCTGCGACTCATTCATCTGAAAGGAGTCATCTTCAGCCTCCTCCGTATCTCCAAAATCAGAAACCGCTTCGCTTCCACTATCGTCATCTCGGTATGACAGATCATCTTCAAGCCAAGCAGTGAAATACCGCACCACAAATTGATTCGATAATCTCGACAACAGCATGACTTCGCTCAAAATGCTAGTCAATTTGTTTTGCGTATGATGAATCTTTTTAATCGCGTAAAAACGTCCATCAAGTCTATTCCGCGCTCGCACGACTTCGCCATACGCACCCTTTCCAAGCAATTGGCCTTCTTCGAAATCCTGTAAATAGCGTGAGCGAGATGGTGCATCATCTCGCGCTAGATGACGAGAACTGCGGCCATCGATAGAAGAACTCGCTCGCCTCATCATCCTGGCAGACGCAGATGTGGACAGCTGCATCTGTTGATCGTTCTGCGGTAATGTAAATCCTGATGGGGCACCGTTGCGGAGAAATTGTGACGGCAATAGCTCAAACGCAGATGGACGCTTTTTAGGATTCGCCTTGAATATCCGCGTGAGAAATTCATAGAGAGGCTCGGAGAGATCAAGCGAGTCGATGAATTCAATCGGAGAATCAAAGTCGCGCGGCACAGAGGTGCCAAAAATCATCTGCACAAAGATGATTCCAAAGTCCCAGATATCAGACTTCCGACTCGGCTTCGATCCATCTTCGCCGCTCAATTCTGGTGGCGGCCATCGACGCGGTACCAACGCCTTTGCATCATGGCGCGTAAATGGGTGACTGGTGTCCATTTCCTCGAGACGGGCGGAGTAACTGACGTTTGAAATCTTTGCAATCGAGCCTTGCAACGAACTATCACGAAACAGCCCGATAGAACGTAAATCAAGTGTCTTATGATAGAACCCACGCTTATGCAAATCCTCAAGACCTTCCAGTAATCCAATTGTCCACTCGCGCGCAACATTGGTAGATACTGCACCGACCGTTTCGAGCAAGTCTTGAAGCGTACCCAGGCTTGGATTCTCCGTCAGAATCTGAATAACCCAGCCTTGCTCGCGCCGATCAATTTTAAAGTCGTAGACTGTCGAAACGTTATCGTGACGGAAGTTCTTCAGAGAATTGAGATCTTCTTCAAGAGATTCTAATAACCTCTTACCATCAGAGGTATTCCAGAACTCTTCGGTGATGTCAACTTCGTGTAGCAGAAACACAGCATCATAGTCTTCTTTAGCCCCTACAAGGTAAGGTTTGACTGCATACTGCCGACCGAGAGGACAATAGCCCGCCAATGGAATTTTGCCTGTGACCTGCCTAAACGTGATTGTCGATCCATCGTAGGACTTGGCTTTGATGATTCTATCAAAAACCACAGAGTCACTCAGAATCTCCTCTTGAGGCGTAGTAATCGATTTGGTACGGTCATGATGCTCCTGTGCTTTATCCTTCCTCCGCCTCATTTCCTCATTGATCATAGCATGCAACACACGTTCTTCCTCTTTTGTAGTCTGTTCCAATTGAATACGCTCAGCTTCAGCTTCTTTCTTCTCTCTCGCTTGCTGTTCCGCCATCCGCTTGGCGCGTTCATCTTCCAAGCTCTGACTATTAATTGAATCCAAGATCTGCTCCAACATTTCCTGCACGGTCGAAGAAATCTCAAAGATCATCACCTCTCCCAGAAGCTCTTTCGCACGCTCATTGATAAATGAAACAATCTCCTTCAAATGGTGCGGCCGGATATTCTTCGGACTCTCGACTGAAATGATTGGCACAGACCGTGGGTATGTCTCTGTCAACCTCACTTTCAACGTCAACGACGGCACCGATATTTTCTTCAAGTCTCCTGAACCATGTGCTTTCAAGAATATATTAAACGACGGACTTGCAGCTTTCTACACAAAAAAATAAGATATTAGTGACGTCTCTTTGCAATGAGTCATATCAACAAACAGATCACTCACATTCCAGGCTGATATAGACTGATTCTCTGTAAAGTCATCCGCGTAGATGGCGCGCAAAGCCTCGACTTCGTCATTTTGAGCTTCAATGTAGTGATCTTTTTTTACCACGGGGGTAGCAGCAGGTTGTTGTCTTCGTTTCTTCTGCATTGCTCAATTGAATCAAGCAGACGCACTAGAAACAAATAAACGACAGGCGGAAAAAGCCAGTAATGAAATGCCTTGTAAATAATACAAGTTAGGAATGTCCACAGAAATCTGTGGTTGCAATTGCCGAGAACGTTCGAGTAAAGAGACGCGGCATGCGACGGTTGATTTGATCCGGCGGGAAAGGCTATGGGTGTGCTGAAACGGGAGCCAAGGTAAAGAAACAATTGGCTTGACTGAGAATGCAATAAGAGGAGCGTAGGCAAAAGAAAACACTCGGGAAATTTTCAAGCTGCTAGGAGGTGGTTAGCAATGTTTTGGGCGACCAGATGACGTTGCGAGAAAGTGAAGGCTGCGTCATTTGCAAGACTCATTGAAGAGCACGCCTCCAAGGGAGCGCCAAAAGCCAAGGCAGTACAAGTAGCAATACAATCAAAAATCAAATAATGCACAACAAGTCTGTAATAAACAGCAAACACGCATTATTGAGGATCATATCAAACTCGAAGAGGTGCAACGAGAATACACAAAACAACATGCCTACTCTTGTGCGAGCTTGCGGCAGAATGGAAGACTCACCCTAACGGCACCGCCAGTTGCTTTAGGCAGCCATGGCGAGATATGGTCGTGAAGTATATAGAAAAAAAGAATAGTGTAGTAGAGCCCCAGGTCGATCAAAGATGGGGTCCAAGAAATATATGCGAGGTTACTTCGTAAAAGAAGGCGACAGATGGATCAACCGTTTCAGAGATCGGGTTCGTACACACAGCTGGGTTATGAACGCGCTGGATCCACAAACTATCGGGTTAGGGCTAAGACCGGTTTTGGCAAAGCCAGCGTGTTGCCGAAGGCCAAATTCAATCCGTAACACATAACTCAGCAAGAGTAAAGTATCTGGGAAATGGTTCCAATTTGTGACTAGACTACCTACAGGCTACAGCTGTAAGCCTGTACAGGCTACAGCAAGTAACATTTATGACAAACATCACGACTCCATCCAAAGCAAACAATACATAAATATGCACTCGAAATCTTTTTTTCTGGTAACAGCTGCATTCTTTTAAAATCTATAACATACATACACATCCCCTACTTCAGGACCTCCTAAGTTTGGACTTTGGAGAGTGGTCAAACAGGTCAATAATGTAAAACTGACAGAGCTCGAGGTCTACGGTACGAATGAGAGGCCCAGGCTGAAGCATGAGCGCATCAATCTGCACGGCGAAGATTTCAAATCTTTACCGCGCATCTGTCATAATTGAAGCGCTTAGACTTTAGCCTGAGCCACTCATTCATTCGCTTGACCTCAAACAATGCCAATTTTACATTGTTGACAATTTTCCAAACTTGGGAAGTCCTGAAGTAGACTTAGTGCTCATCAAGGCTGCCAGCCTGCCACTGCCTAGACAATGTCGGCAATGGCGCCAGCCGCAAACTTGTAAACAAAGAAGAAGCTCTTCTTGTCGTTCGACATCACCCCCACGACATGCTGCAGAGGAATTGCGGTTCGAGGAAAAGGACAGGAAGGAAGAGAGACCAAGAGGCGGGAGGAAGGAGGAAAACAAGATATAGGTAAACAAAAAAAGCCCACATCTCCCCTTCCCATGATTGTAACTGGCTGCTCCTTCATGAAACACTTCCAAATGCCACATTCAAGAGTGTCGGCAATATCTATGAAGTGCTTCATGAAGGAGCAGCCAGTCACAATTATGGGAAGGGGAGATGATCTTTGGTTGAATTTCGATGATGGTATATTCTTCGGTATATTCTTAAAACTGGGTCACGTGACACGTTTTTACACAGTATGTTGAACCAGCGGAAATTTTAAGTCAATTCGAATAGCCTTGATGGCCAAGTTGGTAAGGCGCAGCACTAGTAATGCTGAGATCAACGGTTCAAATCCGTTTCAAGGCAATTTGTGTTTTTTTTTGCATCTCTTTTTGCTTTGATAAAAACTGCTTATTAACAGTTTGAACTTTGCTGACTACGGTGCTTTAAAGCAATGAAGTTGGTCTGAAGATCTTTCGAGAACTAGGCGCAGTCGGGCATTGCCGCGCGCCGCTTGGATCAGGACTTGCCATTTTTGGGAACTCATCAATACACGCTACTGTTTGCAGATAGGGGTAGATCAGATTATAAAATTAACATTAATATCCTTGAAACTAACTCAAACAATAAAAACTAGACAATACACATCTCCTTATAAAAATAAACTAGTACAACACTGGTTAAAAACATCCCTTCACCAGTAACCAGCAAGCAAGCAACATTCCTGCAAACACAACTCCTCTCAAGGATACTGTCCCGGCGGAGGTCCAAAGTACCCCTGCTCCGGCACCGGCAACAACGACATCTGCCCAACTTCTCCCTCAACACCTTCATACATAACATTAACCCCCCACCACGACAGCTCAACCGGGTGATACTGCAGCGCAAAGAAGATGATAATCACAGAAACCGCGACGCCGGCGCCTAACGCTGCGGATAACACGTAGTTGTATTTCTCCCACCAGCCGACGTACCGGCGTTTGATGAAATTCATAAAGAAGTAGCAGACGTAAAGACCTGGGGTGTAGTAAGACAGGTTGTAAGGAGCCCAGATCGTGCAGCCGTAGATGAGAAGAATCGGGTGGATTGAACGAGAGAGGTTGGGCAGGTACCGGCGGAGAACGTAGAACGGGATGATGATTAGTGCGCCGATTAAGAAACACCAGGGCAAGATCGGATACATGTTGCTGAGAGTACGATGAGGACCGATGACACCCCACACGATACTAGCCGAGAAGAACGTCCAAGCGTTCGGACACGTAAAATAATCAGCCTGACTCGGGTCACAGAAATCAGCAATATGACCCATCTGCCAATTCAAAACCCCGATCGACACAATCGCCGAAATAAGCGTCATGAGCAGCTGTCCGCGGAAAATCGAACGCGGCGAAAGTTTGGCGTAGTGGGCCATTTTCTGGTTGTTGAGGTACCCGGTTGCCTGGCCATCGATCTGGACTCCAAATGCCTTGAGAGTCATCAGCGCGGAGCCGTTGCCGGGGTACATGTATCCCGAGATGAGCTCGGTCAGGATGTTGAGACTGAACGTGATCCCGGTGGTCGCTTCGAGCAACGTCGACGGCACGAGAAAGATGAAGTTGATGACAATCACGAGCACGAAGCCGCCGACTGAGGTCTGTGTCGGGAAATGCGTGAGACAGACGACGCCGAGGACAAAGGAAAGAAGCAGAACGCAGCCGAACCACCATTCGGGAACTTCCTTGTACCGCTTCATGTACCGCGAAAACGGGTCGTTGAACGCTTCATATCCCGAGCGTCCACGGCTTCGAATCGACACGGCAATTTCCTTCGCCATGGATCGGATAGTAGGCCATTCAAACAAGAGCAGCCAAACGACCAGCGCGGGATACAGCGCAAACAGCGAGCCGTAGTACATCAAGTATCCGGCCGAATAGAACGCAGGCGAGTATTCCTGGTACAAGGTCTCGTTGAAGACACCGTCAGAGAGAATCATGCTGACGTCGAAATCGTCGAATGTGTTTGTGATGAGTCCGTTTGTGTTGATCGGGAGATATGCCGTGTACATGTAGTTTGAGTAGTACATTGCCAGGATAGCAAGCGCGGAGATAAACATTCCGATATACTGATTCGCGTACGTGAAGAACGGGACCATGAGCGGGTACGTCGATCCAATCAAACTCCAATCGAAACTCGTAATCGGGTTAATTCCGACACCCATAACCGACCCAGTAACGACAGCCAAGTTATAATTGTTTGGCGCGATCCAGGACATCCAGTCGAAATAGCTCAGCGCGGGAAACAAAAAGCTGGGGACCCATTGATACGCAAACGCGCAGATAAAAACGACAAAGAAGAACTTGTACCGCGACCACGTCCACCCGTTAACCGAACCCTTGCGTTCAGGCTTGAGCAGCGCGCGACTGAGCGCCAAAGTCGGTAATACGGTCGGCCAGAGCGCGCGGACGGGGTAGATTGCCCAGCGACGAAGCAGTCCCGCGAAACCAAACCCGAAGAACTGAGAAGACAAAACAAGCAGGAACTGGTAGCCGACCGTGATCCAGACGTTTCCGTAAAACAGGTCCATTTTCTGCACAATGATGTTCACCTGGGTCACGTACGGAACCGCGATGCCGACGCTGAAGCAGACTGTGCAAAACATCTGTTCCTTGTATGACCACGGACCCGGGTTAAGTGAGTGTCGCGTACCACGAAACGTGAACCCCCAGTCGGGAAACACACGCTCGCAGAACTTTCCACAGGGGTAAACAAGCAACTGCATAATATCCGTGCTGAGCGAGATCAACGGCTGACGCGAGGTGAAGAACTGGTTCACGCCTGCCGCGACGATCGTCCAAATAACAGCAAGCACATACGCGCGCAAGGTCTCGACCGGCTCGTCGGGCTCATCGTCGTCCACGGGCTCCGAAATTGAACGGACTTCCGGGTACGGCGAGTAGAACTGAATCAACGCGGCTTCCGCGCGCGCGTCGTACGAGTACGCGTCCAAGTCCCCGCCGTTATAAGCTTCAGGTCCGTCAAGAATCTGCACGATCTTGGTTCTGGTCTGAGCCGGGAAGTTCGGGTCGTCGTCGTGGTAGGCGATAGTGGTTTTAAGAATCGCGAGCGCGTCGTCGAGGGAAAGCGTGCCGAGCTTGTGCGCGACGAGAGTGATGTCTGCGGAGGGCGCGATGACGGACTCGGCGGACGAGGTCGAGGGGGTAACTTTCTCGGCCGTCACGGCCGGGTCGGCAAAGTGCTTGTCAAGGGGGTCCATCTGGTCTTGTTAATGTTTGACCATTGTATAAACGGGAATGAAGACGTACGTTAGCGGATCCAGGTGTATATCTCTTCGCGGCAGCGGGATGAGGGAATAGAACACGATACCCGCGGCGGGGTGAGGGGTGGTTATAAGCGCGAACCAGGGTATCACGGTTAATACGGTATCAGACAGAAAGGAGGTGGGACCAGCGGTGCATAATGCCGGATGCGATATCGCAGTGGGCGCGCATGCGCGGGAAAGCAGGTCCAGGTCCGGTCCGGGTGCAGCGCGGGCCGGTAGAGGACAGGTACGGCGAGCATATTTGGGGCCGGCACGGCGTTGACAGAAGGCTCGTGGCCGCAAGTCGGGAGGGCTTCGGGGCGAAAGGACTGGATGAGGTATTTGGGCGGGGTTTGGACGGGAGAATGGAGGACTGACCGACTGAGGAGCGGTATTGCGATGGCGATAGCTGGTATTGAGAGGTGAGCTTAGTAGTTGAAGACCTTGAGAGTATAGTTGTTTACAGAATCTCGTCAATACAATTGTCATGATAGTTGGCAATTGCCAAAGCGCACCAAATGAAAAGCACGTGGAAAACAAGAGTCGGCAGGCGCGCGCGTGCAGCGCGTGGCGACGCGACAACAGCGAACAATAGCAACAAACAATGCCGGCCACCCGCGGTTTCACGCCTATTTTACGATCTCAACTGTTGTCTGACTGCCGCATCACGGCAACTCACGCGCGTGCAAACTGTATTCGTATCGTTTATTCAATCAATGGGAACCTCCTGCTATTGTTCTCCATTTTTCATGTGACTTGGTTTTTTACCCATTCAACAAGCTAACGAACGCTATACGGTCTCGACTTTAGCTCAGCTCTAGGAGTCTAGAGACTAGAGTCTCGAGTCACCACTCACCAGGACCAAGTACCACTTTTTCACCTCCGTTTAGTTTATCGCACGCCATTTACGCCATTACCGATGTCGACTTGACACCAATTGTCGATGCGACTGCACTGGGTGACCACTGGTGACAACTGACAAGTGACAACGTGCGGAATGCGATATGATAGTTCACGACTTCACGTCTGGAAACAGTGACCTTGACGTCTCTCTCGCCTAGAGGCTAGAGGTCAGAGTCATATAAAGTGTTCGCTTGTTGTAGTAACGACGATGTCGGCCGGATCATCGTCTACGGCTTCTAAATACTTGATCTTGATCTGGTACGGTGGCCTTCTCTAAAGTTACATGTTTCTCTGTCTTGATCCATGCAGTATACCTGTCTACTACACTGTATTTTCTTTAAAGTATGATGAAGATGATAGTTGAATGATGATATTGTGATGATTATATGAATACAAGTCAGATTTTTTTGCTCATCAACAGCCAATCCAATTGACTAGCCTGAACGATTCAAACCCACTAAACGACAACGACACGAACGGACCGTCTACCACCGTCCGCCCTGGCCACCCTGGCCGCCCTGTCCGCCAAAGCCTCCGGGGCCCTGGTCGTAACCGCCGGGACCTCCAGGACCGCCGAATCCACCAGGACCTCCGGGTCCGCCGGGACCGCCGTGGCCGCCGTGGTGTCCGCCATGGTGACCCTCGCCGCCGAAGCCGCCCTCACCGCCGAATCCGCCCTGCTGGCCGCCGTATCCACCCTGACCGCCGAATCCGCCGGGACCGCCCTGCTGGCCGCCGAACTCCTGCTGGCCGCCAAACTCGCCGCCGGGACCCTCGCGACGACCGTGGTGTCCACCGTGCTGGCCGCCCTGCTGGCCGTAGTTGTTGTTGTTGTTATTGTTGTTGTTGTCGTGGTGTCCGGTGAGCATCGAGGTCAGACCGCCGCCGGCGATGGCACCGCCGAGGGTTCCGAGGAAGCCGTGGCCGGATCCCTCGCCGACCTTGTGTCCGACAAAGGCGCCGGCCGCGGCTCCGAGCAAGTCCTTGCCCAGTCCCCGCTCGCCGGTCTCGCCCTCCTGGTTGCCGTACTGGCCCTGCTGCTGCTGCTGGTCGTAGCCCTGGCCCTGGTTCTGGCCATTGTAGCCGCCCTGGTTCTGGCCCTGGCCCTCGTAGCCCTGGCCGCCCTGGTTCGGGCCATTGCCGCCGTAGTAGTCGTTGCTGGACATTGTGGGGATGTGGGTGTGTGTGAGAAGGTGTGTGGGAGGGTGGAGAGATGTAGAAGAGAGTAGGAGGACGGGATCGGGGGCGAGGGGGCTTTATAGGCGGGGCCGAGAGCGCGTCGGGTTTCGAGTTTCGACGCGGAGCGGGCGCCGCACGCGGCACGCACAGCCGCGGGCTGCGCCTGGCTCAGCCTCGGAGGGCTGTGCAGTTACGTAGCTGTTGCACTACAATTATTGATTGACTTGGCTGTAAGACTAAGTAGCTGATGATGACGATTGACAAATGACGATTGTAACTATTAACTAGAAGACTAAGAGGTGGTGGTGGTGGTGGGAGTAAGAGGAGTAAGACTGCGCGTCTGACTTGCTTGAGCTTCTGGAAGTTTGGCGTTTGGCATGACGCGTCGCGGCGCGTGAACCGACGGCTCGTTTAATTGGCCCGGCGCCCGGCTGGCGCAGCTTCCACGGCGTTCTTACATACTACTACTTGTTACACTAACTTCTAGTTTATACAGACCAGTTGCTACATGTAATTCAATTGAGTAATTGATTGGCATTTGTCGATCCTGTATCAGCACCGTTGAACACTATCGTCCAAGTTAGGAAACTGCAACACACAAACCGGCGCCACAGCGTAAATGCAAACCAAATCACGCTCATTTAAATCATAAATCAGCAAATTGCGCCTTCCGAGCCCTAATCTGATCCCACACAGTCAACAGTCAATGGACATCACGATCCATGACCCCCTCGCACGCCCGTCTCGCACTCCACGCCCCTCTGTCCCGCCCCCGACCCCGTCCGACCCGCCTCCACCTCCCGGCCCCTCCGCAAACTCAGCACCCGCGGCGTCCGCCGCGTCATGCCCGCCGGCACGGCCGCCTTGCCGCGCGCCGCCCGCGCGAGGTCCACCGCGAGCCCGACCGGGCCCACGAACGGCAGCCCGAGGTACCTTGTCCGGCGCACGCGGACCCGGCCGCCCAACACTCTCGAGTCGTCGATCCAGTCGTGCTCGTAGTATCCTTCTTCACTCGCTTGAGGATTTTGTAATTGTTGTGATTGCGAGGCGTAGATGTGTTGCTCTTCGGGGCGCGGGTCGGCAGTTTCAGGCTGTGCCGGCTCTATCCGCTGCTCCTGCTCCTGAGTCTCTTCAGACCGCTGCTTCTCGTCTCGCTGCTCCTCCTCGGAGTCGGAGTCATGTTCACTCTGGCTTCCGCTTCCTTGGTCCTCGACCGCCGGATCCAAGGCGTCGTACGACGGCGGCTGCGATACCAGGTACGCGATGGTGGACATTCTGTCGTGACGTCACCGTAAACTATTAAATCGTTTTGAGCTCTTGATAGCCTGCACTTTCTCACTAGTCCGAGTCACACAGAGTAGAAGTAGTAGTTAGACGTTCAAGTAGAACACTACTAGACACTAGTCTATACAGTATACTCTGCTATCAAACACAATGACCAGAATACAATGAAATGTCAACATTGCGGGCTGCGCTCTTATACCTGCGATCTCGGATCTCGGATTTGAACGCCTCAGCTTGACTTTCAACTCAAATCGTACGCGCGGCGTCTTTTCCTTTTCACCCGCCAGCCGCGCAACGGCGCAGGCTTATAGGGTTTATAGGGTTTACAGGTTTACGTCATTGGTTTTAGGGTTTACAAGATAGGTGTCCAAATTCAGAATACAGTAAACAATTACGCCTCGTCGTACTCCCGTCCGCCCCGCACCTGCCCCTCGTCCCTCCCCAGGCTCCGCTGCACGCAACACGCCAGCACGTCGCATGTCTCATGAACCAGCGCCCACTTACTCGACCGCAGCCCCGCAATCACAATCCTCAACAACCCCACCGTCCGGCCCTTGCCCCGCACCGCCCCCAGCTCCCGCGCCGTCGCCGGCACACACATGCGCTCCAGAAACGCTCGCCCGTCTTCCGCCGCCGCCAACGCCGCCTCCGCGTCCGCGTCCGCTTGCTCGCCGATATACCGCGAGTCCTTGGCCGCCGCCCGGTCTAGTTCGCCCAGCAAATCAGACTCGGGGCCTTCAAGACAATACCCATAACTCCACAGCACCATCGCCGCATGCGCTAAAATGTACGCGCGATGCACAAACGCATCGTGGCCCGCAATGTACCCCTCAGCCTGGTAATACGCGCCCATATCGCCGACGACAAACGCTTCGTACAGCGAATGCGCCGCGTGGAAAGCCGCGTCCGGCGCCCGTTCCGAAATCGCCCAGTCGATCATTTTTTTCTTGGAGATTGTAAAATCCTCGTGCCGCGTCGGCCGGCCCATGACTCTATGCACGCCGCAGAAAATCTCAAGCTCGTAGATCGACACGCGCATGGCAATGTGCGCCATATGCCACATCGGCGGGACCAGTAATTGCAGATGAAGAGTGGAACCCGGTGAAGCGGATAACGCTGCCCCCAGCTTTCCGTCGTCGTGATACCGCCTGTCGTAATCCGCTCTCCAGAAATCCAACGCAGGCGCGAGTGTCGTCCGCCAGGTATCCCTGAACGCACCCCAGCCAAGCGACGAAATCTGTAAATCCAACTGCTCCATCTGATACGACAGCGACATGAGCCCGCACAACAACACGACCGACCCGAACCGGCCTGTCGGAACAGACTGCTGATTCAGCAAATTCTTCAGCGCCTCCAAAAACGGCATCGGAGGCGTGCGCACCACGTTCCCGCGGTCGCCCGGAATCACATCCCACGCCGACTCATCGCACGGCAGCGACATGCGGATTTCATGCGCAGAAAGGACAACCGAATGCGCAAACAGCGTCGCGTGGTTGACGTCAAGGATAAACGCCATAAACGCGGCCCGTTTCGCCATCTCGGCCTCGACCCACCGTTTCCAAATCGCAGAGCTGCCGTCCATCGGCGGCGCCGGCGCCGCAGCGCCAGAGGCCGCTGAACCGATTAACGTGGACCCTCGGCGGATTAGCTGTAGCGTGGTCGCGTGGTGGATATGTGCCCGTTCATGCAGCCGGCGCGTCGACATTGTCTTTTCAAACACTTCCAGAAACAGCAAACTCTGGATAATCCATATCTTGGCCGGCGGGTGAAACCCGGGACTGCCAAAGATAACCCACCGCAGCCGGTCCGCGATCGTCAGCGCCAAATCGTGCGCGCCGCCGTAATGCGCGCCAATCATGACGACGCTCCATAGTAACGGACTCGGTGTATTATCAGCCTCGAACGACGGCCGATGCAGGATCGGAAACTGGAAATGGAACCGGTCCCAGAACAGCGAGATGTACCGCTGCAGACAGTCGAGTTCCATATCGACATGCGGTTCAAGCGACGGGATTAGGCCTAGCATGTCTAATCGTTTGGTTTCAGACATTGACCGAGCCTGCGGCGGTGTAGGCGGCGTAAGCAAATTCGGCAAATCCATCGGCGTCTCAAAGACCGAGTAAAAACTCGACGGGATAAACAGGTCCCGCGCGTTCGACAGCATGCCGTCTGAAAATAGCCAGTTGATTAGATCTGTAGTCTCAGTCGCGACCGGCTCTAGAGGCGGCAAAAATGATTGCGATAACATCGGGTCCGTCACGACCGCGGTCGACTCTGGCGGCGGCATCGGCTCGATCACAGTCGGCACCACGACCGTGTGCTGCTGCTGGTGTTGATGGTCGACAGCCTCGATATTCGGCGGGTGCACGATCGTCGGAATCGGCAGCGAGTTCCCCGCTGTGGTACGATTACTATCGACGTCAAGATACTCATTCCGCCGCCGATGCCGCTCAAGATGCCGAATCTGCAAATCCTCACGCACAAACGACTTGTTACATCCCAGCCACGTACACTTGTAAATCTCCTTTGGCGCATGGTTCAGCTTATGCCGCGCGAGATGTTCGGACCTCGTGAACCGTTTCCCGCACGCCGCCGCGTCGCACACAAACGCTTTTTCAAGACCCTTCCGCGACCGCCGCCGCTTTCGCGGGTTCTCCCCGGACTCGGAAACCCCATCCGTCTCGGGCCCGTCGTCGTTCTCGTCGTTGTGGTTGTTGTCGTCGTTGCCGTTCGCAACCGCGACCGCGCGGTGTTTGCTCTCGAATGTCGTCGTGCTGCTGCTGCGGACTCGCAAGGAGTGCGTCGTCGAGTGCGTCGAGGTAGGCGACACCGGCAGCAAAAAGGCCTTCTGCGCGGGTGGCATGATTCGTTCTCGGATAAATTTTATATACACGCCGACTCTGGTGCCTGACGCGTATTTTCTTTAGGTCGAATTGGGTGCGGTAATGTGTGGAGAACGCGGCCTCCCACGCGCGTGCCCCGGATATTCGTGGGGGGCGGCAGTTTTTTTTTAGTTTTATTTTCCGGTTTAAAATTAAATAATCCAGCTTCCCGAAATCGTGGTGTTTTGCGCTTCCTAGTTAAGTCTGAACTAGTTTAACAATTATATGTACATCCTCGTCCTCAATCATATTACAAAATACAAATGCATTATTACGCCAATCAGTGACCAACCACTACAAGTATAAACAAAACTACATCGCCGTGAGCGCCCGCAGTCCTCCGCGCAACAACGTAAGCTCATCCAACACGACCCCACCAACTCCATCGCTCCCAACACACAACCAAACCAACGCCCTCGCAACAGCTCTCCTAGCCAGCACAGTGACCGCCATCAGCATCACGGCCCTCGTATGTCCACACATTAGCACGATATTCAGCGCTTCGACCGTACTAACGTTCACCGCCCATCCGACCGCTTTCGCTGCTGCCGGGATGTCGTAGCTCCAGATTACCATTAGCATCGGAAACATCTTGGTGGCTGAGGATATTAACAACGCGATCGTGACTGTATTGGGATCATAAGCCGGTTGTCGTGTTGACGCGGCGAATCGCGCGCAAAAGCGAAGCACGGCATGCGTGGCAAGCGTCTCTGCCAGACAATACGCCAGGAAAAACGCATACTGCCCAAGCACCGGAAACTGCGCAATCCGTCCCTCAATCCCGCCCCCGTTACCCCTCAGCGCTTCCTTCTCCATCCGCGCCCATGTCAAATACACATCAAACAGCGTAATCAGAACAAACACGCGTCGCACGGTCGTGTGCAAATGCGGCGAGATGGCGAGCCGGTTAAACGCCAGGTGCCGGTAAACTTGCGGTTTTATCAGGACTAGGTCGAGGAAGATCAGAACGCTGTCGTGTTCGATGTATTTGTCGGCGAATTTGTTGCAGTTTGGACAGGCTGTTAAGCGGATGTTGTTGGAAGAGTATTCCGTGTAGAGTGAAGTGACGGGATGTGCGCACTCTATGCACATCATCTTGCCAGTTTAGCAATGCTTCGAGATGATGTCGTTTTGTCAATTGCTATCGCCAATTTCTGTACATTGCCATCTGCTATAACTTGTACTTGCAGATATCGAGTCGATTTGGAATTTGGATGCATTTGGCAGACCACGTGTACGTAAACTTTAATTTTGATCTTATAACAACGCGTCCTCAACTACGGATCCAACTATGATCTCCAGCTAGAACACAGATGGTCTTGCCTCCAGAATCGCACGAGTCCGTCGTGGTCCGGCGGAAAGTAATTTTATCATTCTGGGTATGGCGTGTCTCTTCACCTTTGCAAGTACCGTAACGGAGCTGACAATAGGTCTAGGCCATCTTTGTATTCCTCGGTCTCCCGCTATGGTACAAAACGACCGCGATTCACAGAACAGCACTTCCGTTGAATGATATCCCAGCTCTTGCTGCACAGCTAGAGCAAGGTCTTAGACTCACTACTTCCGAGAATTCGGGTATCCAGATTACAGTTGGATTGAGTCAATCATGCCAAAACGAAGTAAGCTTCGAGAGCGTCAACGATGAACTCGCGCGGATATTATCGGCCTACAGCAGCACTTCTTCTACATTCAGAATAACTGCGGTTACCGATGACGATCAGCGATATACTGCAGAATGCATTCCATCCCCGCGTTTACCGTTACCAAAGACGCGAGTCTCAGACACCGAGGCGATAACAATCTACATTCCAGACCCGACATCCGGCAGCAGCAGCACCGCGCAATCCACGTTCATCGCCCGCGGAATCGCAGACGCTTTTATCGGCGATAGTTTATTTTTCAATAGCCATGATCTCGGACACATCGATCACGCTCAGGCTGAATTCGGGAAATCTGCGCTATCAAGAGGCGCGCCGTTTGCGGATAACATCCATTTATCGTTCACTCTTATGATTGCGTACGATTCGTCGACCAAAGATACTGATTTATCTGATATTTTTGCTCCCCAGTTTCAGGCTGATTGGCGTGCGCAAATTGAGTCGTTGGTGACTAGCTTGCAGATAGGCGAGATCAGCAGGTACGTGTCTTCAATAACTTTCGATACCGACGTCGGGTTCCACGTCATGCCAGAAAACGAAAAGGCCGAACCAAGCGTCGAGAAATTATCTTCAATGCTAGATACATGGGATCTACAGCCAATCACGCTTATAAGCTCATCAAAGGCATCTACGACCCGTGTCTTGCAATTTGTTTATTTCCTTCCGCCACCGGACCACTCATCGCGTCGTGATCCATTCAGTTTCACTGTCGCGAGCTGGGGCGGCGTTGTCGTTGCTGGTACCGAGAACGCGATCTCGCACGCGACTAAAGCGTTCAACAAACAGATTGATAAACTTCTTGCGCCAGTTTCATTCTCGGTCTCGTCGTCGGCTAGCTCGCCGGGATCGACCCGCAAGATTTTACCACTGCGACATGAATTTGCTCGTATTTCTACGATTGCAAATCTGCAGGCTGCGTCAGAGACTTTATCCGCACTAGCACACATCGTCACTTCCCTGACCGAAATGGCAGTCCCAAGCTCTGTCCGTGATTTAGTCGCAATGTCAATCTCGGAATGGCGCAGAGCGGTAACCTCGCTCACGTCCACGGTCGACAGTCATTCCGACTCGCGCGTCAAGGAACGAGTAACTCTGTGGCACGCGGCTGCGGCGGCTAGGTTGGCGAAGCAAGCTGTTTTTGAAAAGGAAATGATGTTGAATATGTTTGTGCCTTTTGAGCATAAGATGGCGGTGTATGTTCCGCTTCTGGGACCTGTGTTTGTGCCGTTGATTACGGGAATGAGGAGAGTGCTTAGGGAAAGGAAAAAGTAGAGTTGTTTGACCAATTTGTATTATATTTATCTTAATGCAGGACGGTGCAGGTAATCCTGCCTTAAAACACAAATTTCTCACGTAACATCAGAAAAACCAAAACACCACAAAATGCAATCATTGCATGCACTCGTACTCTCCCACCAGCGAATTCCCATTCCAAACATAAACATACGCACTCACAGACTCGCCCCTCATATTCAACACCACGCACGGCATCCTAACAGTCGTCGCCCCCTCGTCTTCCCACGCATCGAACAGCCCGATCGACTTTTCCGGCACAAACACTAAACTACCGGCAAGGATTCTCTCAGTAGCTCCCCTGGATGGAATCAGACAGACTTTGCTCGGCGCGAATTTAGGCGTGAATATCGTGTACTCTGGAAGTATGTATTCCTCTGATGACGTGGAGGAAGTCATGGCTTTTCGCAGGTCGGGTGAATGAGGATAAGTCACGCCAAATGGGATAAACACAGGTACCGGCTCGTCGGTCAGGGCGTCATCGAAGAATGGGGTTGATGGTGTATCAACTTGCGAAATAGGAGACAGAGGGCTTGAAGCCGGACTGGAGAGCGTGCTGGGCATCGTAGTGTAGAGGGTATCTGGAGTGGAATCGTAACCAGTAATATATAGCATCCACAGCTAAGATCTAAGACTGAAAGGATCGATTAAATAGCGAGGGATCGAGATATGTGGGCACGCTGTGCTGGCTGCAGGCAGGCTGGTTGGAAAGCCGATCACGAGAAGTCGATCGAGACTGCCAGCGAGATGATCCAGGCTGCTCACTGTCCAGATTCGGGTATGCACACGTACACCAATGCAAGTCAATACTTTGGATCTTTAATTCGTTATTCTTAAGAACTAGTTCGATCTGTTCCTAGTTCGAGCTAAATATGTACTATAACGTGCTTGCCTCGTGGTTTAACTTGAACTGCGAAATGATTTTAACGAGGGCGCGCGCTCGTTTGAAAGTTACCCGGACCTGTGTTAACAAATAACCCCTGAATTGCAAATCGCGACACGCGCCTAGAAAGTAAACAGCAATCGTCTGTTCAGTTACCACTCACTTAGGAGACTTGTCTTATGAAGCGGTGCATATAGACCTGATACAGATTGCTGCCCAATGTCAGCACTCACTGCGATTCCGCTTCTAGAGCGCTCGGCTTCCGGATTCCCAGGTGTAGTCCACACCCTCGGAAACCCCGCGCGATCAGTGTCATGGGCGACTAGCAAGCACGAGCGGAGTACTATCCTCGGCCTCGGAACGGCTCAGGGAGTTCAGCTTTTATCACCTCAAAGCTTACCGAACTTGAATATGTCGATCGTGGCAGATATTCACGTCGGATCACCGGCTGTGTTTGTGCAGGTTATCGAGGCGCCGGGGACGCGGGCGTGTTACGTCGTTTCTGCGCATGCGGATAATTCGATACGAACGCACGTTGCGCAGCAGAAAGGCGGTGCGATGGAGGTTAAGATATTATCGGAATTGAGTGGGACTTCGGGCCATTTATCACCAGTCACATGTCTCTCGGCGACTATTGTCAACGATACGGTTTACTCTGTGTCTGGAGACGACGATAAGACTGTGCTGATATCGGGGATGGCAATTGGATCTGACGACGAATTTACGAAAGCTGTTGATATGCTGAATATCCCTTCAGCGGCCAAGTTCTTCCCGGAATGCGATCTGCCAATCGTCGCAGTCGCGATCTTGGAGGGACACAGAGTGCGTGTGTACGACTGTCTTACTGGAACATGGCTGCTGAGCGTATACTGTGGCCCAGCTACGTCGATAAGTACATTTTTAAGCGCAGCTGGTGTGCCTGTGCTGGTAGCTATCGACTCGAAGGGTTGGCGATCATACAAAGGGATATTTGGGCCGAATACTGATGGGAACGTCGTGCTGAGAGGTGGATCTGGATATACGTATCCTAACGCTAGCGGAACTTTCAGACGGCGAGAGAGTGGCTATGGGAAATATTTTATCAAAACATCGGGAAAACTGATCTCTCGAATCAGCTCAGGGCAGCAGGGATCCTCTGTTGTTATATTTGACGTTGACCCGGAGAATGGTAAGCAATCACGATTAAAGAGAAGCTTTTACATATTTTGTCGATGATCTAACATGTCATTCAGATTACGGCACGGAACTGCCTCTCAGACTACCGTCTTCAGAAATTATTGCGTCAGATATGCAAGCTAACGGACTCGTCATGGCCATTGCTTGTGGATCGGAGTTGCATCTCGTTCCTTTGAGAGATGGCGAAGCCGATTTTGATGAGTTTGAGGATGATACGATTGTACATAACGAGAAGCTTCGGATAGATTACTAGCAGTATACTTGAAAATAGAAATCTAACTTACGTATCTTATGACTGGCGCCATCCGTACCTTCTGTATGCTTGACTCGGGTATTCGCACAGTCCTATATCGCAACGCCAGTTCCATAATGGATTTTGAGTCGTATGTGCGTTTAATACTCGTACGAGTATGACTCGAGCCTGGTCCCTCTATATTATAGCGCCTCGACAGTATAACTATAGTAGGTATCGATATCGCGGCCTTAGAGAGTTCGAAGACGAATTGCAAGACACGTCTTTCTGGCCGGGTAATTGTATCTTTAAGGTTCCGCTAATTGCGGCGCGGCGCTGGGAGTTTGGCAGGACTTCTCGAAACGCGCGTAATAATATTTTTCCTTCGCTCCCACTTAGTGGCCTTTTTTCATACAAATTTCTGTACTTCTATAGACGGATCTGTGCATTAATTTTACTAGAAATATCTTTCGAGTAAAATAACGCTTCCATAGTTAGTTACTGTGCTAAGCTTTTTCACCACATCGCACAATATGTCTTCTTCAGAGGCAGGCGAACAGCCTAAGGCTGACGGCGATCTCACGTTCAGCGAGCGCCATTACTTTTCCTCGTATGATCATTACGGAATTCACGAGGAGATGTTGAAGGATGAGATGCGTACTTTGTCATATAGAAATGCAATCTACCAGAACAGCCATATGTTCCGTGGAAAGGTCGTTCTTGATGTTGGCTGTGGTACTGGTATTTTGTCGATGTTTGCTGCCCGTGCTGGCGCAAAGCATGTCATCGGAGTGAGTTCACCCTTTGAGTACATTTTTTTAGAAATGACTGCTAATGATATTTTTTAGGTTGACATGTCGACTATTATTGATATGGCCAGAAAGGTTGTGGAGGTCAACGGACTTTCTGATAAAATTACCCTTTTGAAGGGAAAGATGGAGGAAGTCGTCCTGCCGTTCCCCCAAGTCGATATTATTATCTCTGAGTGGATGGGATACTTCCTTTTATACGAAAGCATGCTTGACACGGTTCTTTTGGCCAGAGACAAGTACCTTGCTCCTGACGGTCTGATTTTCCCGGATAGAGCCACTCTGCAGATTGCTGGTATTGAAGACGGCGAGTACAAGGAGGAGAAAATCGGATGTATGATCCTGCAATCTGCTTTATATCTACGAGCGATATGTACTGACACCATTTAATAGTCTGGTCTGATGTCTATGGCTTCGATTACTCCCCGTTCCAGAGCGTTGCTCTGACTGAGCCCCTCGTCGACACCGTCGACATGAAGGCCGTTGTTACGGACTCTCACACTCTCCTCGACCTTGACCTGTACACCTGCACCAAGGAAGATCTCGAATTTTCTACCGAGTTCACTATTCGCGCTCGTCGCAATGACTTTGTACACGCGTTCATTTCCTGGTTCGATATCGAGTTTTCAAAGTGCCACAAGCCGATTAAGTTTTCGACCGGCCCTCATGCAAAGTACACTCACTGGAAGCAGACGGTTTTCTATACTAAGGAGGCGATTACTATCAACTACGGTGAGACTATCACCGGAAAGCTGGTCAACAAGCCCAACGAGATGAACCCCCGTGACCTCGATATTTCTATCGATTACAAGTTTGAGCCTGAGAGCGATGTCTCCCGGGGTGTGGCTGGACACATGGAGTACAGGATGTGCTAGAGAGGTCAGGGACGGTAGTCAGTGTACCATAGGCGGAGTGGGAGTGGACTTAGGTCATTTCAAAAGAATGTGCTCGGATAGGTGGCCATGTATACGATATGTGTGATTCTATGTATATGCATTTGGATAGCATGTGGTTCGTTCTCAGTCTACGACGCTGGTTTTGGTTTGCTTGGTTTTGTTGTTTCGTTTCAGATAATTAGTCGCAAGTTTGATTAATGTTGCATTAATATGTTATTAAAAGCTAGCTATCATCTATGATTTCTTCAAGTCGAACTCCATATGTTACATCTAGGTATTCTATAATTCTATAGCTCCAGTGTTTGCTCAATCAACTCCGATATCCTCGCGATCACGTTCTCTCCATCTATATCATGTAACGCGCCATCGATGTAAAATATACCAACGTCCAATTTGTTGTTCACAAATGCAAACTCAACATCGAGATTGACCTATGAAACAAATGTCAGTTGGAGCTTGCGAAGTGCTACATAGTCATATACATACGTGAACCGAATCTTTCGCCATGTTCTTCTCCACAAGTTCTGAAAATTTGCTCGCATCAGGCTTCACGTTGTGTCCAGTCTCTTGAGAGTATTTGAACATTCCCATGGCTTCAGTAGTATCACCAACTCCTTCAAGAACATTCACAGCACAATCGAAAGTCAGTCCAGTCCACTCCTTGATCTGCCAAAGACTGGTTTGAGACCGAGATCCTTGACTGATCGCTCTCATGGTAGTCTGAAGCTCACGAGCTATTTGCACTAACGATTGCGAGCTTGTATTGACAACAAGAGGATGAATGTTGACTGTTGGGAATGCAAGCTCTGATACCCTTTCCAAATCAAGCGTCCTGCCTGAATTGTAAATTCCAAATGCCGCATAATCCGAATTGCTTTTTAATATGACCTGCTTGTAAACCACTGCAAACGCAGCAAGCAAAAAGCTGCTGATTGAAACAGCACTCTCTCGCGCAAGTACCGGTAATCGGGAACCATTCGTGATGCAATCCTGGCGAAAGCATTGACGGCGCGGAGACTTAACAGAGATATGATCCAGAACTGGACACATGCTCAACTGCTTTGTCCAGAAATCTCTGCTGTCGTCAATACTTGATGCTGATAATGCCAGGAATTGATCGGGTCTCCGGCTTGAATCGGCAGCATATGTGTCTTGCAAATAGCATTCGGATAGCTTCGAGATGACCATTCTGAGCGACCAAGCGTCATACAGCGCATGATGGATAGTCAAATACACAGAAGAAACCTCATCAGTCTTCAAATGCAGATGAACAGGAACAATTCCAGCACTTGTGTTTAACTGAGTGCTGAGCGATGCACCTGAAGAATATGTGTAATCCACATAGCCCGGCTTGAGCACCACCTGAACAAGAGGATGCTGATCCGAGCCTGAAGCAACAAAGGTCGTTCGCAATATTGGCATATTTGTCATAACTTTTTTCCAAGCTCTAGATAGGCGCGCAGAATCAAGTACTTCGTTGGAATCATAGCAAAATGTAGGATAAAATAGCTCCTGAGATGAGGACTGCCATCCCGAAATCATATAAATCTGACCTGAGCTTGCCGGCAGAATACCTTCAATGTGGCTTTCAGCAATACCATACTCTTTGATATCAATCAAAGGCCAGTTCATAAATGTCGGTTCAATAGACTTCGGGACTGTAGCGCTCTCTAGAGATTCCAAAACAAACTCGGAAATCTGTCCAATCGATTCACATTTCACCAGGCTACTGACGCTTATGAACACCATCTGCTGGCGAAGCAGATTAGATACCTGAATGCAGCTGATCGAATCCAATCCCATCTGAAAGATACTTTGAGATTTTGTAATCCTCGCCTCAGAAATGCCCGACACTTTTGAAAGGACCGATCTTATCTTTTCCTCCAGAGCTGACCAAGAATTAATATCCGGAACGTAATCACGGTGATACCGGCGTAGCACAGTATCATCTATGCTACTAAAATAAGATTGCAGCAGGTCTTTGCTGTCAAAGAGATATCCGCGCTGAAATAGAGGAATAACATATGAGGGAACTTTGCGAGCAGAAAATGAGCGTTTCAAAGCCGCAAACACTCTCCGCACAACGCGCTCGTCGCCTTCGGCATCTTCTACAAATGAGATAATTTTGGAATCAATCAAAACTGTCTCACTCAGTAAGCCAGGCCTTACAGAGGAAATAACATTCTTTAGAGCGGAGAAATCAACGAGTACCCCGTCGACAAGTTGAAGCTCATCCGTTTGACCCAAAAAGACTAAATAGTCATGCGGTAGCATGCGGACTCTCAAACCCGTTCGCACAAAGTCCTATTAATTCGTTAGCGCGCAAATTCAGAAACCGTTGCAGAAATATACCGTACGTTTCCAGCTCCCGCTCTGGTAGCAAGCTCCCCAGCGCAACCTCTAATAACCGGATATCCTTGACTATCGATTACCCAGACCTGGGTTCGCATTAGTAAAGTAAACTGACTAAATATAGAACACCCATTACTCATACCTCTTCACCTGGTTTGACGCGACTCGCCATCTCGTCGCATGAGTCCTGCGAAAGGCTCATAACAGAGGTCAAGTCTCTATATGGACTAGAAAAAAAGTCGTCTCCAAAGTCAATCGAGTCGTCATTATTTGAAATCATGTGGGACAGTATTAGATCCAGCTGTCGAACGATCATTCGAGCTCCGAGTGAATCAACCATTGTAGCCTGAGTCGCGGCATGCCACTTCAGACTATTGGAGGACTGCTCCAACTCAACAGAAACCGCATACTATAAAGGAGTCGGTTAGCCGCGCTCGCTTGTACATAGACACAGATCCTACCTCAACTGCGGACTGACTATATATCGAAGTCCAGATGCTACTTCCCTCATCCACTTGAGGTTTCTGGTATATAAACAGAGTATCAAATAACCGACGACCGCCAGTAGCCCGTTGGAAAATGCGGGATAGGGGAGTGTACTGATGATCGCGCGCTGCATTCACAAATGACTGAACCTGTGTAACGGTTTCTGCGACGGAGCCTTTCACAGAAACTAGAGTCGGAATAGTCACCATGCTAGGAAACTGCACTAGTTCATCTTCGTCCGTGACTCTACCAGACAAAACTGTCCCAAATACGACGTCTGATACTCCCAGATATTTCGATAGCAAAATTCCCCAGCAAGTTTGACCAATAGTTTGTAGTGTTGTCTCATGAGCCTTCGCAAAGCTATTGACAGCTTCAAGAGAGATATCACTCGTTATAGAAGCTCGGCAAACCGTGTCAGAGACTGCAGGTCTACGCCCCGACTCCAGCAAATTTGGAAAGGTTTCAATCTCAAAATCTTCAAACTTAGAGGCCCAGAACTGGAGATGGGTGTTAACACTCTGTTGGCCTACTATTCGAGACAATATCGGAACAAACGATGGCCTCAGAACAGGATCACCAGAATGATACGTTTTGATGATCTAAAACTTAGTCAGCCCCGCTGGAATATATATCGCACAAATGTGGCAATACATACGTCATCCAGAAAGAGTCCAATTGAGTGTCCATCGTACAAGACATGCGCCATACAAAGGATTATAGCATGCTGGTTCTTCGATTTGAGGTAGCATATCCTGATGGGGGGAGCCTCAAAGCAGTTCATTGAGCTCGTAGCATCTGCTATAATAGATCTGATACTCTCATCCCAATCCGAGTCCTCGATTTCGCTTGCTGTCCAAGATAAAGACGTGTTGCTTCGAACGACAGCTCCAAAATGCGATACGGGAGGCTCAATCAACCCATCCAGAGACACAAAAGAGGTATAATATATAGGATTTTGCGCCGTGACTGTGTCAAAAGCATTCTTCAGGCGGCACGCATCTATATTTTGCTGCAAATGTAGCACATTCTATTGAACAATGTCAGTGTGAGTAAACTCAATGTCATAATAATAAGTCACTTACATGGCCCAAGTAAAGCGCGTTAGCGGAAGCTATCATCTCGCTTAAGATGCCATCTTGCAGCGGTGTACAATAATACACTGCGTCGCATTCAGGGAGTGAAATCTTCTTCTGCAAAGTAGTCTTGATCGAGGCCAGCTGTACATCAGGCAGCTCCTCATTCTGTAGCTCAAGCTGTGCAACACGTTGAGCCATTGCCAGAGCCGAAGAATGCGCCAGAATATCGCTGAGTGCCAGTTTGAAACCTCGTCTGTTTAAGGCCGATGAAAGCTTGATAGCGTCAACGCTGTCCAGTCCATAAAAGAAAATCGATCTTTGCTGGTCAATTTCATCAGCGGCTAGGCACGCAATAGAAGAAATCTCCACTAGAATATCAGCAAGTACTGACTCCGAAATCTCAATCTGGGAGCTAGAACGACTTTCTGGCTGAGCCCCCGCTTTCACTTGCAGAGGTAGACCAACAGATTGAACCCGGATTTGACTCTCTGGAGTGCTAATTAGAGAGTCAACAAAATCATCAACCAATTTAATGAACTCGATAGCTAGAGCTGAATCAAGAAACGACTTCAAAAATCCCAGCCTGAACGTAACGTCTTTTGATGAATCAACTTCAAATGAAATAGGATACTATAATAGTTAGCATCTGGAATTGGTCTCAAATAACTTTGAATGCTTACGTCTGCGACGTATTTTCCAGCGTCCACTTCTTTCCACATCGCGTCTTCAAACTCCAATTGCGTCGGAGCTTGATACACAAGCAAAGCCTGGAAAATATCAAAATCATTTGATAGGTTAAGCCATTTTTTAATCTTTCGAAGAGGAACGTGCTGAAAATCCACAAGAGAAGCTGAAATTATTTGAAGTCGCTCCGCAATACTTCGGTATGTTGAATGAGAAGCGAGGTCAATGGCGAGTGGAAGTGTATTAAACATTGGACCGAGCGTGCCATCCATTTCGTCATGAAACGAGCGTCCAGACACCTAAAATCGATTCAGTAGACGCACAAAGTAAAATATGCTCATATACGCACCACAACCCCAAAGGAGACAAAGTCACCAAAAATGGAGTGCAAAGCAAGAACAAAAGCAGACTGATAAATAACTTGAGGAGTACAGTGCAGCCTCTTAGCTCCTGACTGAACGCGCTCATACGGAATGTCGGAAACTTTGGAGAGAAGGCAGCTATTCGCAGCTGTTCGTGGGTGAAGACAAGCGGCTGGAAAACTGATGTTGGAAAACATATCTTTCCAAAAACTATTCGCAGCAGCGTCATCATATGAAGATCGCATTCGATAAACTAATTCCACAAAAGGGGGCCGCTCGCAAACACCCAAATCGAAGTAAAGTCGGACCACTGACCTAGTTAGCTAAATCTGTGGTCCAGAAATAAGAACAAGGAACGTACCATCGTCAAGAATACTTCGAAGAGAGATCGCATCGTACAGGGCATGAAAAATGTTCATAAATAGAACTGTAGACGAGTCTCTTGTCGCAACATTGAATAGGAGGGGTGGTCTGGAAAGTTTAACACTGTTCCAGTGAGCCTTCAGCGTGGAATCGTTGTCCGTGTTCTCACTACCCTCATTAACAATCCAGTAAGGCTGCCAATCCCTTAAAATCACTTGTGCAACTCCAAGTTCCGTCAGAAGGAAGCAGCTCCTCAGCGCCTGATTCATGCGAACAACCGTATTCCAACAGTTTCGTAGCCGAGAATGGTCTATTTCGTCATATAGTTCTAGTCGATATTGGTTGAAATACATCATCTGATCGCTGGATCCAAGAGCTTTGGCGACCAGTCCTTCCTGCAAAGCAGTGCAGGGAAGTACATACTCAATGTCTTCCGGACTGAGATCCAAAGCTTGAGAAGCTAAACTATGATAGTTCAGAAAATCACTCTCAGCTCCGAGTTGTTCTCTTGTTGAAACGGTCGCGGTAATTTGTGATTGTAAGTGCACACAAAGAAGGTCTATGGATGGATCTATAGATGATTGTGAGTAATAAAAAAGGGCAGCCAGCTCCACAGACACGTACAGCGCATCATCGTTGAAAGCTTGACATTTTGATAGGTCTTTCTCAAGTGCTTTAGCAGTGGTACAAGAGATATTGAGTCAAATCCAAGTTCAAACAATGTCGAACTGCGACGGCAGTTTGCAGGTTCAAGTCCAGCATAAGAACAAATTATATCGCGAAGGGAACTCTCCGCTGTTGACCATGGCAATCGATCTCCGTCATTTTCGGAGTATAACTGCAGATCTTCCAGGCTGGTACCAGAGTAGAGTGCAGCTAATGCTTTGCTATCGACTTTGTTGTTGACTGAAAGAGGAACTTTAGATAAAGGCAATACATATGTGGGAACCATATATATCGGAAGCTTGCTCCTGCAGTAATCAATAACAGATAGCAGTTGTGCATTAACGGCGGCTGAAGGCGGCACCAAACTATCCAAGGGCTCTGCGTGACTTATCACAACAAAACTGACGAGCTGTTCGCGATGGCTGGCACTGTGTTTCAAAATCAAAGTCACTGCGTCGATAACTCCACAACCTGACGACGCTATAACAGCATTTATCTCACCGATCTCAATTCGTTGACCACGAAGCTTGATCTGAGTGTCCTTGCGTCCAATAAAATCAAAAGACTCATCTGAAAGGAGCCTAACCAAGTCTCCGGTGCGATACATCTTGTCTTGAAGAATATCGCTAAACATAAAAGCAGCCGTAGTAGCATCTGGTCGATTGATGTATCCCAGACCAATTAGCTTACCGGTGGCGCACAATTCGCCTACCGCCCCGCGAGGAACGGGGATGTTAGTTCCTGGGAAAGCTACAATCGTGCCAACATTGTCAAACTGCTGGCCGATGTTTGATGGTCGGATATTCTTTGGAGCTTTGACACGCATTGTGATTCCAATTGTTGCCTCAGTAGGACCGTAACTACATGTCACTGTCAGCGTTGAGCTAGCTCCAAAACGTTTCCCAAGCACTTACGCATTGTAAATAACATTGTGATCACCCCAGCTATCGAGGACTTCTTGTTTTAAAAGATCTCCACCTGTGATAAAAAGTCCCTTACAAAGTGACGGCGCACTCTCTGGATTGATGAGAGCAGCCAAGGACGGCGTTAGATCAATATGTGTGATTTCTAGTGCTCTGATTGTTAAGCCGATATCTGCAATACACGTTAGCGTAATCGGATTTGATTATTTCTGTGAACATGCCTTTTAAAATAACATCTCTCGGTGCTGAGACAAGTATTACGCCCACAGACCAGCTCCAAAACTGCTCTAGCACGCTCACTATTAGATAAAGTCAGATCATAATCTCCAGAAGTAATGTTAAGTAGAACGGACCGTCAAAATGAAAGGAAGCGAACTAGTAGACCATGTTAGCATGTTTAACCAAGTCAGATCAAAAGCAGAGGTGCTGACCTGTAGGAATCGAGAGTCGGTGGTCCATGTCCCCGCAAATTGGTGCTGGAATGCCATCATTCCCTGAACGGCATTCTCATGTGTAAGCATGCAGCCTTTTGGATTTCCGGTTGATCCGGAAGTGTAAAGGCAGTAAGATAAATCCTGTGGAGTGACAGATCTGGCTAGTACAGGTGAAGACGTGCCACATAGGCGGACTTCGTTGGAAGTGACGCTGCTCACCGGTAACGCGACAGAAAGCTGGTTCAGCTTCAATAGTAAGCACTCATGGGTCAATAGACACTTGGCGTCTGCATCTTGACAAATGAAAGACATTCTTTCAACAGGAGCTGTTGAATCAAGAGCCAGAAATGAGCAGCCAGCTTTTAAAATACCAGCAAAAGCGAATGAAGCCTCAGGACTCTTTTCAAAGCAAGCAGCAATCTTGTCTCCAGGCTTCACGCCATAAGTTTCGATCAGGAAGTTTGCGATTCGGTTCGCCTCTTGATCCAAATCAGAATACGACCATTTCATAACGCTTACGCTTTCTTCTTCGATAACAGAAGCAAACTCAAGGGCAATAGCATCGGGTGTGAGTCGAGCCTGGCGTTCCACAAACTGGTGTAAAAGTGTGATCTCTGTTGGAATATCTGCTTCACGCGGTGGCTCCACTGACACCAATTCAGAAGATAAGTGCGGCCGCTCTGCAAGATTCTCCGGGAAGTCCATAAGCTCTTTCATCATAAATTCATACTGTTCCAGCATGAGCTGTGCTTGAACCGGGGGCATTAAAGAGCCCTGACAAGACAGTCGTGCAGTTAGAGTACCATCGCCAGCAGGTACCAGTTCCATCGATGCAGCAAACTGCGCAAATGTAAGTTACGACCTCTATAAAAACTGATTCTGAAGCATACCTCGGTAGTTCCGTGATCAATAACACAGGTAAAAGCGGCAGAGTCATCGGCAGTGATTTGATATAGGAATACCGTGTCGTACAAAGCCTCAGATATTCCAGAAGCAGACCTAATAACAGAAGACGGAGAGTGTTGATGCTCTAACAGTAATGTTGCCGTCTGATGCACAGTGTTACCAAAAGCCGAGTTTGTTCCCTCGATATCGACCCGAAACGGTACAGTCGTCAGACAGGGAAATATAGTTGAATCCGCACTATCAAGACCGGTCTTCCCGGATAAAACCAAGCCAGTCATAACGCTTTTGTCGCCAAAATATGTCGAAAGCAGCTGATAAAGTTAGTCATACCGCATGACGTTTCAAGCAGCAAATAACACAGAAAATACCTTCAACCAGGCTGCAAGGCCAACTGACTGAGCAGATATATTAGATGTAGTTGAATATTGTTGCAATTGTTCAACTCTAAAAGAAAGTATTCTTTCGGTAGAGTAAAAATCACCGGAAGGTACAACATATGGGTTCAGATTTGGAAAACGATTGATGGCTGCGCCACCAAGCATGTCGGCCCAAAACTCCTTTGAGAAGTCTGAAGATGCTTTCTGGAGCTGTAATATCTCGTTGACTGTATCGCAATATTCAGCTTTCCGACTGAACGCTGCCGATAGATCTCCAGATACACAACGAGCCACATCATCGAGAATGACAGGCAAAGTGCTGCCGTCAAAAATAGCATGATTAGCAGCAACAAGCAGAAAATTTCCTTCGTCCGCCGTCTCCATGAATTCCAGAAAAAACTGAGGACGGTGCAAAAACTTGAGCGCTTGTTGGGAATATTGCAGCACTAAGGACTCGACGTGGCCATTTAAATCAGAACAATCTGAGGATTTCCAGCTAACAGGCTCATCGAAATAAATCATCTGCGCATATGAATATCCGGAACCAGCATCGAGCTCAGTAAATCCAGTTCGCAGCATATCATAATGCGAATATACCTTCTGCCACGCCTCCTGAAGCACCTGACTACCAACTGAGGTAGGAACCTTCAGAACAAAATGGTTGAAATAGAGTCTTCCTTCGCTGCTCTGAAACTGAGACAGTATTCCCTCTTGAGTATGCGTGCAAGGATATACATGACTGACGGTAGTCGGGCATTCAAAGGATTGAAAATAGTTAGCCTCAAACTGTGCGCAAATATTATGGGTGATTACGCTGCTGTTTAATGGCGTAATAGCTTCCGACAGTTTTGATATTGAAAGATACTACAAGTATTTGTTAGTTGAATTTGCAAGCCACGCTTTAACACAACAAACATACTCTCAAAACATCAATGGCCGAGCAATTCAATCCTGCCCGATGTAGACCGGCAGATATTTGAGTAGCAGATATGCTATCCATCCCAAATTGATATATAGTAGAGTCCAAGTAAATATCATCCACGGGAACTTTGCTGATTGCCGAGAACACGTCTCTTATGAGCAGTTGAGTACGTGAGAACGCTCGATGATTCTGCTTCGTACTGTGAGCCGTTTCACGGTCAAGATATGCAGCAAAAGCAGCGCGCAATTGAGCCTGGGATAGCTTTCCAGCGGAGGACAAAGGAATTTTAGTAAGCGGAATAATTGCTGAGGGCACCATATAGCGCGGTAGAAATGATTCACAGGCACTTAGCGAAATTGATCTCCAAGCTTCTGTTTCAGCTGTTTCAGGCAAAAGTTCAGATGCACTATCAAACGCAGTACCCATCTCAATAAATGAAACGAGCTGTGGTCGCGAATTTTCCACTTTAGGCTGAATAATAGCAGAACGGACATTGCATGACACGTCTAGCTCTTTTTCCAGAGCATCAATAATGACAGAATTGACTTCCTGTAGCTCAATACGCAACCCTCGAAGCTTGACTTGATCATCCCGACGGCCCAAAAAGTCAATTGAGCCATCAAGAAGCATTCTTGCCATGTCTCCAGTACGATAAATACGAGGGCCGTTTGGTCCTCCAAGATGCACAAATCTTTCTGTTGTGAGATCCGCGTTCTGGAAATATCCGCGCGCGACTTGGAATCCACCAATTGCGAGCTCACCAATCGAGTTCAGAGGAAGTACTGAGGTGCTAGCAAAGTCCAGAATGTAAAATGACGTTGTTGCAAATGGCTTTCCAATGTTTGAACTCCGAATATTTGATGACGTAGAAGTAATCGTGCAGCACATGGCAGCTTCTGTAAGAATAGAATATTACTGTTAGAAAAACTCGGCACTTTCTTCAAAATTAAGCATACCTGTAGGCCCGTAAGAGTTCACACATCGTCCGTCCCATTCGTCAACTAGGCTTTGAGGTAAGGCTTCACCAATACAGTAGAGGCACTCAATCAACGGAATATTCTCCCGCTTTATACTTGATGCAACACTAGGAGTGAGATCCAGCATGGTAGCTCCCAATTCAATAATGACATTCTCCAGATTTGAGATCATCGCAGTTTGGCTCGCGGCGCAAAGTGTAAAACCGTATTCCCAGGCAATGAAGCAGTCATAGATAGACATATCAAATGTCGTAGATGCAAATTGAAACAACTTTGATTGGCCGTTGTGGGGTAGGAGGGTTTTAGATGCTAGTATGGTCTGAACCGCATTCCCGACCTCGACAGACACGGCTTTCGGCTTTCCGGTTGTTCCTAAGCGCAAAAAGTTAGAGATGTTAGCGAAAGAAAGCAGAACTACACACCTGACGTATAAATCCTATATGCCGTGGCCGCAGCATCGAATTTCGTCGCTGTAGGAGTTGCGAGGGAGAAATTTTTAAAATCCAAGTTCGAAACATTCACAACTGACACGGAAAGAGAGAATTCGTCTACCACTGATTGAATTGCTCCGTATGATTCGTCGTTGACAATTGCAATCTTTGCATTCAATTCATTCAACATGTATGCAAGTCGCTGCGGTGGAGAGAACGGGTCGATCGGGCAAAAGGCAGCACCCGATTTCAAAACAGCCAAAAGAGAGACATAGTATGTAGGCGATTTTGGCAGACAAAGTGGAACTGAGTCTTCCGCGCCAATTCCGTATGCTTGGACAAGAAACTGAGAAAGCTTACTCGCCCAAGAATCAAGCTCTGAGTATGTCCATGAATGCTTAACAGAATTATCAGCCAGAAATTCGAGAGCAATCTTAGAAGGCTGCATCGCTGCATTGCTTTCGAATCCAGATTGGAGAGATCTGTCTGGCCCCAACTTGATGGGATCAGCAGAGGATTCTGAAAGTCGCAATTTCTTTGAATTCGAGAAATTGAAGGAATCGGCATATACGTCGCGAAGCAAACCGCCCAGGATATCGTCAAACAGCTCCATAATGTATGATGCCTCGCTTTCCTCCAAATTGCATCTGCTAGAAGTCAGCAATAATTCCAGCGCTAAACAAAATGCTCATACCGGTCATATGTCATATGGTAGTTCAGACAATCGTTCTTCCTATCCATGCTTATCTCAATCACGACCGACAACTAGAATTCATGTCAGTACGCACGATATATCATGACTTTCTGATTACCTACATCACTGTCATCTCTCTCTTTAATGCAAGACCATAACGCGTTGTCAAATCCATCTTCTGTCTCATCGTACGAGTTTTGCAAAATTATCATTGTATCAAAGAGCCGCGATGCAACTTCACTTCCCAGCTTTTCGTTATATACTCTCGCAATTTCTCGAATAGGAGTGAAAGGATACTGATTCATACAGGTAATCTGCCTATCCATATCGCGCAATACGTCAACGTGCCTGCGTGACTCGCCAAATTTGCATCTTACTGGATAACTGAAAAACATCGGACAAACAGCTTCTTCGCTTCCAGAAAAGACTCCACGTCCACTTGATATTGCGCCAAATGCGACATCCAGAGTTCCGCATAGTAACGATAACACTCGAGCCCATGCACTGTGAACTGCCGAGAGTAGTGAAACTTCGGCTGTGCGAGCAGTTCTCTCAATAGTTGATAAGAATAGGTCCGACTTTCGTACAGTGTGAAGTCTTTCGTTGATGCGGGTGGTTGCGACTGTTTGCAGAAGATCCGGAAACGACTGGGGTTCAAAATCACAGAGAAGCTCAGCGTAATGTGCCACGCCAGCTTTGATGTCAAGTCTCTCGATCTGCTCAAAGATCGAGATGCAGGAAGGACGAGGCATAACGGTCTGAGATTCAGCCGCTATCCGCACGTCAAGTAAGAGAAGATTTAGCGCATAGCCGTCAAAGCTATAGAATGGATAAAAAACATGAATTAGCATTGTTCTTTATCAAGACAGATGACAGGGAGACCTACAGCGCGTGATGCATCTCCACAACAAGATACATGCACTCCTTTGTCTCCACCACAGTGAGAGCATATGGAAGTTTTCTTGAATCTGTATATTGCATATTTCCGAGCTTGAAATCGTGAACAGAGCTACAGGTCACGCGTCGAAAATGTACTCCTCTTCCTTTACTCTTGACTATTACTTGCGCAAAGGACCGATTTAAGGTGTTAATTCCGACATGCACAAAATGAGTACGTAAAAGTTCGCGCTCTGCTTCTATCCGCGACCAAGCATCCATGATGTTCTTGAAATTCGAGCGATCCTTAATTTCAAACACAAAACTGTTGGTATATGACTTCTGAGAACCTAGTAATGTCTCCTGCATTGCTGTACAAGGCAAAATCGATTCGATATCAGACATAACAAATCCAGCAGCTACAACATCTGAGTGAACCTCGTCTGCAAACGCGCTTACTAGCGTTGAGATTTCAGTAACCGGCATCGACTGAGAGCTAGCACTGAGGATCAGAGCAAGGTCTTTAATCGTCGCTCCCCGTGAAATGTCGCGAATAGAAAGGTGCAGACCCCGGCTTGCTAACATCCCAAGAAAGCGAATCATGGCAACAGAGTCAAGCCCATACAGAAACAGTGGCACATTCAGTCTAAGATCCGGATACTTGACTTTACTCAAAGAAGCCACTAAAGCCTCGCCAACCGATTTCTCAACCTCGCTGCCTGCAGCAGCGACGAAGTCAATAGGTAAACTCTCCCCAGAAACTGGCCTTTGGTATTCTGCTAAGAGTTGTTGAACGTTGATCTTACCATTAGTTGTCATCGGGAAAGACTTCAAAATCACTATATCTGATGGCAGCATGTACACCGGCAAATTGACCTCCAGATATCGTCTGATGTTTTCAGTATCGCTCTCTGTCAACGTAGATGACCGCACAAAAGAAACCAACTGATCATCAATAACCACCGAGTGACATTCCAGCACTCCATTCACTTTCTGAACCATGGAATTGATCTCACCGAGCTCGACGCGCTGACCACGGATCTTTACTTGACTATCAAAACGTCCGAGATAGAGAATAGAACTATCCATGAGCATCCGGCAACGGTCGCCAGTACGATAGATTGTGCCGTATTGATTCAAGGGTATAAACTTCTGCGCAGTTAGTTCAGGCTCGTTGAGATACCCACGAGCCACCTGAAATCCTCCAAAACACAACTCTCCCTCCGAGCCCCGAGGTACTACACGCGCAGTACCGGGCTCCATAACAAAACTCGACGTGTTCGAAAAAGCATAACCAATATTCCGAACGTCATCAGTCGACCTGAGATCAATGAATCCGTTGCAAACGTTTGTCATTTCCGACGGGCCATAAGAATTGGCGAGCAGTGCCGGAAGGTCGTCCCAGAACTTCACTGCTTGCTGAGAAACAGCTTCTCCAGCAAGTACCACAAACTCAACTTTCTTCATGCGCTCTGCGTCTAACAATGACGCGACAGTCGGAGTCAGACTGAGATGCGTGACTTCATTCTCGGCAATAATATCTGACAAGTGTAACAGCAAAGTCGATGTCTGCGCGGAGATAATCGTCATGTGATGATAAAACGAATAAAAAATCTCAAAGATAGACACGTCAAATCCGATGGAACAAAACTGCAGCATTTTCGCAGCAGCAGACGGTGTTGGATAATGTTTAGCAAGCTGGAGAACGTTGTTGACAAGATTGTTGTGCGTGACAGTCACGCCCTTCGGGGTACCGGTCGAACCAGACGTAAAAATAATATACGCGACATCTCCGGCCCTAGATTGAACCGACGGAAGCATCGCAATCGGTAGATCTATTCTGCTCGTATATCTTGGGAGAATCTGTCTGCAATCGAGTCCAGTAGTATCAAGATCCTCCAATACCAAACATAGCCGAGCACCGGCTTGTTTCATGACTCCGTTAATCCGAGAAATTGGAGTATGTACGTCCACGGGGACATATACTGCGCCAACTCTCCATATAGCAACAATAGCTGCATATAACTCGATAGACTTTGGCAGCACAACACCTACACTTTCGCCCGGACTCACTCCACGCTCTAGCAGAAAAGACGCATACCAGGTGCTGATCACAGACAGGTCCTTGTATGAAAACGACGAGAGGCTTAAGTCGGAAGAAACAATCTCGACAGCAGTCCTGTCGGATTCGAAGTCAAGTATCTCCATTACCCCAAGACCATCGATGTTTAGGTTCACCGGATGAGGATTGTATATCGACAACGAAGACTCGTCCAATGCCTCATTTCTGAGCAGGTGAGCATCTGCAAGTGTTGCGCTATCAACAATGAACGAAACGTAATGACCGAGTAATTTCAACAATTGATCCACGTGACTTTGTGAAATCCTTGCAGAATGATACGTCAGGTTTGCAACAAATTTCTCTGCAGTCGGCTCTATTTCGAGCAAAAGATCAAACTATGAAAAAGAATCAGTTCCGGAAACACATTTCGTCAAATCAATCTCAAAATGAATGTCATACCTCGACGTTATCACAGCTGTCAATGACTTCAATCATGCTCCCCTTGAATATATCCGACTTTTGCCATACAAACAGACTTCCAAGCTTCATGCTCTGCTGAGAATCAAAGCACTTTAGAATCTCACCAAATGATATATCAGCATGACGCATAATCTCTAGAGAGTCCACAGTAAGTCTTTGTAATACCGGCAAAAGATCTTCACCAGCGGCCGGCTCCAAATTGACGCGGATTGGCAATGTAGCAATTGCAGGCCCTAACGTGGAGTCTAATCCGTACTCAACTAATTGAGTACGATGAGAAACAACAGAGCCAAACACAATGTCCTGTGACTCCTCATCGCTAGTAGAAAGCCCACGCAAAACATATGCCCAGGCTAACTGGAATAAACTTTGCGGAGAAACTTCGAGATTCTGAGAAAATGAATTCACTTGAGACAGTGAAACTGGCAAGGAAACAGTTCTTTTCAACGATAGGCTCGATATAGAGGAGGTGTGCGGTGGAATCAAGGTCGGAATCATCGATGAAGTTGTTACATCTGCCAAGTATTGTTTCCAGAATGGTACGGAGACATCAGAATCTTGAAGTGACGGTACTGTCTCTCTGAACTGCACCACATTTCCCAGTTCCACGTTCGGAGACCGGATCAGTGACTCAACTTCAGCAAGCATTATATCAAACGCCCATCCATCGTATATTGCATGGTGGATCAATACATCAGCAATCCAGTCCTGTTCTCCGTCTGTATCTCTACGGAGAGCGATCTTGAACGGAGGCGTAAGCAGTTCATGAAACTCCTTCCCGCCTGAACTTGTATCAAAGCGAGCTGAATATGCGTACACAACCTGTACAATACCGTAGCCATCATTTGCTGTCCAGAATCCAGTCCGAAGAATCTCATGCCGGTCAATCACACTTTTGAACGCCTCTATAATAGTCTCCTTGGAATCGACATTCTTGAAACGCAACGCCGCAGAATTTGTATACATTCTATGATCTCTCGACCACTCAATAAACGTTCCAGCCTGAAATTTCGTCGTCGCAAAGACTCCAACCACATCTTCCGGTAATGCGTCCGCGTATCTCTCTCTCAAATTCTCCACAAGTGTAGTAGGCTTGGCAGATACCAAATGAGACCCAGCGCGTCTCAAAATATCAGTTACGCAGTCTTGGATCAACGTATCCGCGACAGTAAACTGATAATTCTCAAATCTTCGATTCGCGAGCGCCACAAATTTCATTGCAACAATCGAATCCATACCAAGCCTTCTTAAAGAGTCTTTTGGTGCAGGAAGAACGTTAACCAGCTCGTAAACAATCTCCGCTAGTGCTTTTTCCTCGTCGTTGGAAAATTCCACGCTCGTTGCACTCTGTGCAACTCGAGCTGAAAGTTCACTCAAGACGTACGCTTTGACTGCCTTCCTATCAGTTTTTCCAGAAAGTAGCAAAGGAATCTGATCAATCGTGAAAAACTCCTGCGGAACCATATAACCCGGCAACGACCTTTCGCAATTCAGCCGCGCAGAACCGACATCGCCTTCCACGACAACCGCAATCATGCGACCTTCGACACTGATCGCTACCGCCGGGATCCCGCAAGCATTCTCAATCTCACCAAGTTCGATTCGACGTCCGCGGATTTTAACTTGACCATCTGAAATTCTGCCCATAAAGCTAATACGTCCGTTTGGCAGCACGCGCGCAAAATCCCCGGAACGGTAACAACGGCCGTAAGTCTTATCGGATACAAAAACTGACGCAGTTAATTCATCACGATTAAGATACCCTTTGGCAACTTGAGCTCCAGATATCACAAGTTCACCTAGCCATCCGACAGGTAACGCGACAATCCTTTCTTGCACGGTAGAATCAGCAATAATGATACTTGCAGTATCCAGAGGCGTCCCGATGTCGTTCTCTGTAAAATCCCCAGAAGTCCCAGTGGACGCCGCCGTACATTGAATGGCTGCCTCGGTCGGACCGTAAGTATTAAACAGAATACCCAGATTCCCAAACTCTTCGATCACTGTCCTTGTAAGCTTTTCGCCGATTGTCATCATAACTCGAAGCTTTGGGACATCCTCTCGTTTTAGCAGACCAGCGACTGTAGGCGTCAATTCACATGAATCGATTTCCAATCGGCTAATCACACCAGCCAAATCAGACAAAAGCAACTGTCGAGATGCGGAAACAAGAGTGACACCGCGTAACAGGGGAAGAAAAATCTCAATCACGGAAACGTCAAACGTAAGAGACGCAAAATTGAGAAACCTTGAAAACGGAGGAAGAAACGTGTGTGCGAGAATCGCCTGAGTAGCGTTCTTGTGTGTTACCAAAACACCCTTTGGACGACCCGTAGACCCCGAAGTAAACCTGTCGCGGTTGTTAATCTCTGAAATTCGCCAAGCGCATAAACGGACAATACATACATGCAGTAAGCAACGTCGTCGCCTTGCGTGAGTACCTCTTCAAACTCATCGACCGATCCCTCCAGTTCCGAAACCTTCACCACGATATACTCTACTCCCAACCCTTCTACTTGATCTACCGTGTCCTCCGTAACCAACACAACATCCGCGCCAGTATCTTTAATAATAAACCCCAATCTATCACGCGGCGTATCAGATGCCGAGATGGGACAGAACGCTTTTCCAGCACGTAAGATCCCGAGAACTGAAAGATACATCTCGACTGATTGCGGTACTAGCATAGGTACAATCGTACTCTGAAATGGCGCTAGTTTCTGAGCAATGCGTGAGGACAGATTGCCTAGCTCCGCATAAGTCAATTGCGAAATAGATCCATCTTCTGAGAGAAATTCCAATGCTGTCGCGGTGCTCGAAAAATCGGGGAAGTGATGTAATAAACTTGGTCCTGGAGCTTCACGGCTGGGATGATTCAATACGCTGAGTACTGGATGCTGAATCTCCGAGGGTCTCAGAATGCTTATAAACTGCGTTGTAATACCATCGATAGCTGATTCCGGGATCGCGGCAGAATCGTAAACAAACGTCATATGTCCTTTCAAGTCAAACAATGCGCCCAGTCTCACTCTAGGAAACTCTGCTGATTCGACTTCAATCCCAATTCCAGTAGTCAACTCAGACACCAATTCCACATCAAACGCCGTCGACGATTCAACCACTTCCGCCGCGGTCTTGTCAAATATTTGAAGCCTCAAGCCTGCCGTGGTTGCAACTGCAAACTTGACAACCGGATCCAGGGAATAACGAGCCACGAACTGTCCCCATGCTCGAACTATCTCATCTTCGGTTTCCTGACCATTTCCGATCCACACTGTATGTTCGACAATTGGCCCTGATTCGGCCACGACATGGGTCAGCAGCGGAAATGCTGTTTGCGAAGTATCCGTAACCAGATCCATTACGCTCAAAGGATAGTATCTCGCAGTTCGATTGAATTTGGTAAAGAAGTATAGATCAACGGAGATCAATCGCGCACAAGAGCTGATTCAAACGGTTCTGACGGAAATGGTGCAGCTCAAGTCAAAAGACGCGTGCAGAATGAACAAATGTCTTTACTCTTCAGCATGTGTGCGCCTGTAGTTGAGAGCTACAATGAGCATCTTTTAACGGAGTGTGTGTTGGCATAATTTTTAGTGCAGACGCGTTGAACTGGCGCTTAACGTTGGATCAACTCGTCAATTGCCGGCGCGGCGCGGTCTGGATCAAGCGCACGGCCCAGAATTTTGAATTTAAGAAAAATCAAACTCCTGTCGACTTGTTAAATTTTCAACTCAATTGAATTCACGCGTTTAACATCTGCACATCAAATTGTGATCCTCAAATCTCCTTTCAGTTTTGCGCAACTTGCAGCGGTATATACCGGGAAGTATCAGAGTATAACAGGAGTACAGGAGTACAGAATGGACGGAAACTCTCGGGACTGGTGCCAATCTCGCTCGCATGACAGTCAGTTGAATCGCCTTGGGATGCGAAGGTGAAGAAAGGGATTCCGAGGCAGTTTTCAAACAATCAGCAACTCTCATGGCGTGAAACTCGCTCGTAGTTCATGCGAATAGAAATGTGGTTTAATCAGCAGGATAGATTTCTGAGTCAATTCAGGGTCCAGGGATTCATGGTCGAGATACCTCGGTTAATATCCAGACTACGAACTCTCCGCTCATCAACGCACGCCGATTCCGGCGAGATTTCACCGCGCAGCAGACATGTAGCTGTCATCGACCGCGATACCACCCACCCCTTGCGGAGTATTCCTGACAAAAAATGGCCCCCGATCTGGCCCCCGATCGAGACCCACGATATTTTAGAGGGGAACTGACAATCCGGTCGAGTTGAAATGATGACAGCTACACGTCTCGGGTATTCCTGACAAAAATGGCCGCCGATCGAGACCCGCGATATTAAGAGGGGCCTTGACAGTTCAGTCGAGTTAATCATAGGTGGAGCTCTAAATTTGTGATGGCACGCGGCGAGCAATTTAGCAGTGAGAGTTCTGATTGCGCTGACGCGCAGCGAGCGAAGATCTAGATCCTCTCTTTTGGTTGTTCCGGTCGTCCTTGCATTGCTCAACCGTTCACACAAGTTTTGAGATGATTCATGAAGCTTTTCTATTACACGATGCAAACACGTACAAGCAAGAGCAATACGTCGCAAGCAACATACAAGCATCGCAATATAATCTAGTTAATAGTACATCACAGTAGCTATTTACAGCAAGATATCCATATTCACATTCCACAATAAGCAATCTCTTATAACGCCAACCCGGCTAACGTTTCCCTTTAACGCGAACCATTTCTCAAATCCTGGTTTTGATGCCAACTTGCGTACCTAACACCTGGTCCACAATAAGTTTCCCTCGAACAGCCAGAATTGATAGAAGCGTGTCACTCAGTCCGTGTGTTTCTTCACATGATCCTTGAAGCCAAACTCCAGCATTGATTCGGTCGTCGTCTAGTCTGACGCGATATCCTCTATCGACAGCTAGTCCACGGGCGCTTCCATCAAATTCTTCCATAAACTCATTCAGATCGGCCAGGATTTCCGTAACTTGGGACGTTCTCTCATATCCTGTCGCAGCAATGACAAAATCATATTCCTGAGTCTCGGGATCAACCACTCCGTTCAATGTATCCTCTAGCGTCAATTTGATGCGACCGTTTTGAAGTTCTTCGACAGCACATACAGCCCGGCTGTTCATTATCCGCAACCGAGTCTCATGTCCTGGTAATTTCTGTGCGTATATTTCGTCGTATAACTTTTCAATCAACGCCTCCCGCACGACACCATAATTCGTAGCCTTATCTTCCGCTATTATCCGTTTCCGAGAATCGGCAGGCAGAGAATATATCGAGTCAACAGCAGACGGATTGAAAATCTCGTTAACGAACGGGGAATCATCCGCCGGCCGTAAAGCTCTTGATGAGAAAATCAAGTCGACGGACGAATAAGGCAGTGTTGAATGTAAATGGCACGCAATCTCGGCAGCAGACTGTCCGGCACCGATAACTCCGATTCGAAGCTTGGCGGAAGATGAAGCGGCGATGATGCGTGGTAAATGGTACATAAACTCCGATGAATGTAAAATATGCGGATGACTAGATCGCGACGAATCGTGCTGACGGTATTGGTCCTGTACACTCTTTGGGAAACACGCGGGTAGAGACGGTCTGCCACCGGTACACACCACCACGTTCTTTGCAAATCGAGTCATCGTAACCGGGCCGTTACTGGTGACACGACTACTTTTGACTTGCAACTGCTGCACAAAAGTAATCCCGTTATCCAGAGAACTGTACGACGGATCAGGTGAAACCGAGGTCGCGTGATCACCGTAGCTCACGATCTGGTCGAAATGAGACGCGCACCAATGCATGTATTCTTGATACTCCTCGCGTAACGGGTAAAACGTAGCTTGATTGGTAAAATCAACTAGTCTGCCATTCTGATGCAAAAAATTGAGAAACGTGAATCGAGAGGTTGGGTCCCGGAGCGTTGCAAAGTCCTTGACAAAGCTGATCTGCATGCGCGTCGCGGGGATCAGCATACCGCCATGCCAGGTAAACTCCTGCTGTTTCTCCAGAAACAAAACACGCGGAAGCAGATCTGGCGCGGTGTCGGCTATGGCAATAGCAATAGCTAGTGAAGCCGGTCCGAAGCCGAGACAGATCAAGTCGTAAGGATCATCCGAGGATCCGAGAGGCACGTCGCCGGGTGCGAGACTCGGTGATCGCACAGACGACAGCGGAGTCGTAGATGATGTCGGCGAGGGACATGGCGAAGCGGAGCCTGAAGACGGCATGGCTTGTTCGACTCTTTGTTGCTTTCTGAGAATACTCGAGGAGCGGATCAAGAGATTTTATCGGCGAACAAAGCAGGGTCAGGGAGTGGACCTTGGCGCAGAGCCAGGATTCGCATATAGCGCGCCGCAGGACTTTTAAAAAGGGCAAAGTATACGTGGCGTGCTCCGATTTCGGCGTCGTTTTAACTCTGCTCAACAACCGTAAAACCTGACAGCGTGTACAAGTACTGAGACCGGGGACTGCCAACACACTTGGTCTTGGTGACGGCTGCTGCGTCGTACACCGGATCACGACGTACTGCTACTGCTACAAAAGCTCTCCACACGGCGCTTTAATCTAATCAGATCTAGCCCCTGGAAATTGCCGACCCCGAACCCTGAATGTACTCCAGCTCGCATACTTATACCAGAAAACATCGACGGTCTAGGCCGGCGTCGAAACTTGCAGACGTCTGCACATTTGTATAGTCAACACTCAACAGCACATTGGTTGACAGTTGACACAGTGACCCTGGAACAGAGTGTAGTGATCACTGATCCAATAATCAAAATTCAAATCTTCGTCTTCTACCCTGGCTTTGGCTTATGAACACAGAACAATTTTCTTGAACGCTGAAAGAATTTCGATGATGCGACTTTGCGCAATTCTACTGTGCAAGTGATGCAACGAGCTCAGGGTCGTTGAATATAGTGAGATTGTATGTAGCTCAAACAAATTCAAACATGACTATGTACAACTTCATTCACTTCAGACGGATCTCTATCAACATGACCCTGTCCAAAGTTACTCAAAAAATACCTCGCAGCTGGCCACGGCAAAATGACACCCCGAACAATTAAGCATTCCACTGCTCACTGCTCAGAAATCAAAAGCCAAAAACAAACACCAATTTTAAATTAATCCATCATGCTGCACACAACTGCGCCCACTCGGACGGCGGGTCAAAGTCGGCAATCCCTGCTGGCATCGTTTGAAACTGCATCATGAGTCCGGCTTCTAGATGCCATGTAATGTGACCTGTCAATAACATGTTAGTGTTTCATCAACTGGATTATTGATCAAGAAAAAAAACATACAGTGAAACGCCCAGAGACCTGGATTGTCGGCAATGAAACGGATCAGTACCCAGCCGTAACCCTGTACATTGATGGTGTCACGACGCATGGGGTTGGTAGTGTTGAAAGTATCGTACATGGAATACTTGAAGTTACCGGTGCCGAATCCAATTACCCAGAATTTGTATCCGTGAAGATGGAAAGGATGCGAGCCATCGTCCAGGTTGTTAACGAGCACGTCAACCACGGCGTACTCGGGAACGCTGACAACGTACTGTGCCGTGTTGCCATCGTAAATTCCCAACGGCAGGGCACCAGTTGTGTTAAGGAGTTCTGTGCTGTTGCTGTTATCGACAGAGTCTGTCAGCTGTTCCCATGCCGAGTAAAGAGTTGGTGTGGTAGCTGTGGTCCAGGATGTGCCGTTGATGTATCCCAAGTCAAGCTGGTAAGCGCCAATCTGGAAGGACGAGTCTAGACGCACAAAGTGTGTCCAGTCAGGCGGAGTCTCTGCCTCGAACGGCTCAATCTCGGTGTTGTTCAGATCGAGACAGCGAACGTTAGCCGCAACATCATCCCAAGCGTTTGAAACTGTCTTGATATGAGCAGACTTTGCTAGCATTGTCCGGGCAGCTTCTTCATCTGTTGTATTGGTGTATTGCAGCACGGCAAACACGCCGGTGTCTAGTACTGGGTTTGTGGTAGCGAAGCAGTACTGGTCGATTTCGGCTCGGACCCAGAAAATGTCGTCGGGAGCATCGTCTGTGGTGACGTTGGTGGTGATGATGACGGAGTACCGCTGGGCGACAGCGACGCGGACCTTGTGGTACTCAGTCGGCACGACCGTGGTTCCGTCAGCCTCGACGAGCATGAACGGATGCCAGTCGACAGAGAACTCAATCTCAGCAAAAGAACCAACGTTGATAACACGCAGACGATATCGCGCGTCGCGCTCAAAGCTGAAAATCTCGCGCTTGGACTCGTTCTGGTAGCATGTGTCGTCGGGAGTGAGCGAACAGTTGAAGAATGCGGCACCGTTGATGAGACCATTGTCAGGCACGGGCTCAGTGTTCTCGTTGTTGGGTGCCAGGTACTCCTCCAAGTAGGCGTAAGAGACGTCGTGGTAGTAGTCCTGGATGAGGATGATCTGGTCGTAGTCGTACATATCGCCGATCATGGCATCTTCGTCAGGTGAATGGATAACCATAGGACCAAACACACCATCGGCATACTGTGGGCCATAGTGCGAGTGGTACCAGTATGTGCCGTACTGGTTCTCGATCGTGAAGTTGTAGGTGAACGAGCTGCCGGGCGGGATAGGGCACTGCGTGATACCAGTGACACCGTCCATGTAGTTTGTGCCGTTCTGGTAGAGACCGTGGAAGTGCATGGTCGTGTCGTTGACGCCCTCGTTGAAGATGTTGACGATGAGGCGGTCACCTTCGTTGACTTCAATGAGCGGACCGGGGAACTGGCCGTTGATAACGGTCATGGTGCGGTTGAATCCATCAGGCCAGGCCGTGATCTCGGACACGGTCAGGTTGTATTCGCGCGTCGTTGGAGCAGCATTAGAGTCCCAGCTCATATCAACGCGGTACGCAGTCGATGTGTCGAGACGCCAGTCGTCATTGAGCCCGGACGAAGTGGTCGTGACCGGCGTCGAGAGGTTTTGATAAGCGCGGAGACCGATTCCCATCCCAAGCGCGACGGCGGCGATGACTAGTATGATTAAGCCGAGAATGGCCCACTGTGAGAAATACCATGGCTTTCTTTTCGGCGCGACAGTCTTGGGCGCATCACCCGCGGATTCGATTTTGGGCGGCATGTCGGCGGGAGCGGCGGTGGGAGATGTGATGGGAGCAGCCATTGTGAGGGAGAGCCTGGGAAGGGGGCCGATGCCAGGCGTAGAGCAAAAAGAACTGCAAGAAGAGAGAGGACAAAGAAGAAGAGGGAAGTGCGGCAGAAAGAGGGCAGACGCGGACTGAAAAGGGCTTTCCAAAGAGCAAGCGACGCGGTCTGGTGAGGTCTAGATGGCGACGGACGACCAGGACAGACGCGCTGGATAATTTGCGTGGGCCGACATCCGAGTAATGTCTTCTTACAGTTTCAGTTTTGTAACACGACGCGAGAGTTTGAGCGGACGGGACTAGGAATAAAAGCGAGCGATAGCCGGCGGCCTGCAATTGTTTCCCGATGCGGCAGGCGCACAACACGCCGCACGTGCCGCATTTGCGCCGCACGGCTCAGTTCAGGGCGAGCGCGACGGAAAAGGTTTTGTAGGGCGCGGAAGGCGACTGGGACGCGCGAACAGGCACACGTGCGGGCCGCACGTGCGCGACGCGTCGGGCTCGCGACCACTAGCAGCGCCCGCTGACGCGACGCGTTTCGGCGCCGCGGGACTGGCGGGCGGGCACGCCGGCAATGGCGCGGCGCTGATTGGCGGGCGAGAACTGAACTAGCGGAGTTGGAGTTCGAGTTCGACTTGGCGGTCGCGGGCTCTCGCGGTTCGCATGTCGGTGCCATGCATTGGCAATTTGCAACCGCACCAAACTCACCAACTCTCGGGCTATCAAGCTCTCTCGGCCGCTGAGCTTAGTACTATTGGCATGGCAGACTGGCATTGGCAATTGGCAACAGTAGTCTTCTACTGTTCATTCGTTCTGCTGTATTCTGTTCTGTGTTCTGTTCTGTTGGCTATTGGACGACCGGCAGCTGTTCGAACAGCCGGATATCTCACGCCAGAGTCAGACGCAACCTCGTTATCAAGTCAATTCAATACCACACAAACCATACCAGTACCAGCCATCAAGCTCAGCCAATCAGGCCGCACGCAATTGCGCATACCACTCCAATTTCCGCCCCGTCAGTTTCGGAGCCCGGCCGAGCTCAGCGCATCTCTCAGCACCACTCTACGGCACGTACTGCCTCCTCCGGCACGCGATATGACTGGCTCCGCACCCCTTTGCTGTCCGCCAGCCCACGTGTCTCTGCGGCCATCTGCCATCGCCTGACGGCCTGCCAGCCTTCGCTTCTCCTCCATCGCCCGTCGCCCGGTCTATAAAGCCCCCCGGCCTGCCCGTGCACCCGTCACCGCCCTAGGCCAGTCTTCTGCTCGTCCGTCTATACCTCGCTCTTTTGCTCCTGCCTGCCATACCATGCTGCTCAAGTACTACGCCCCGCTCATCGCGGCCCTGGCCCCGGCCTTCGTCGCCGCCGCCTCCTCCTCCGCCGACATGACCCCGGTCTACTCCACCGTCGCGCCCTCGCTCACCGAGATCGAGGCTGCTGCTGCCACCGCCGCCGTTGGCGAGGAGACTTCCAACGTTTCCGGATCGTGCTTCAACCGCATCGTCATCATCTGGCTCGAGAACACTGTATGTTTCATTACATTTCATCTCAGACAATGCTGACATGCAGGACTTCGACGCTGCCAACACGCAGACCGATTTGGAGTGGCTCGCCCAGTACGGTATCAAGCTTACCAACTACTTCTCCATGACCCACCCGTCGGAGCCTAACGTACGTGGTTTTTCATCACAAGTTTGAGAAGTCTGGCAAGCTAACATTTGCAGTACGTCGCCGCCGTCTCCGGTGACTACTACGGTATCGACTCGGATGACTTCTTCCGCATCCCCCAGAACGTCTCCACCGTCGTCGACCTGCTCGACACCAAGAACATCTCGTGGGCCGAGTACCAGGAGCACCAGCCTTACGCCGGTTTCGAGGGATTCAACTACTCGAACCAGGACACCTACGCCAACGACTATGTCCGCAAGCACAACCCGCTCATCATCCACGACTCTGTCGTCCTCAACTCGTCGCGTCTTGACAACATCAAGACCTTCACTGAGTTCTACGCTGATCTCGAGAACGAGACGCTCCCGCAGTGGTCGTTCGTTACCCCCAACATGACCAACGACGGTCATGACACCACCATCGATGTCTCTGGTGCCTGGTCCAAGTCTTTCCTCGAGCCCCTGCTCAACAACTCCTACTTCATGGAGGACACTCTTGTTCTCCTGACCTTTGACGAGAACGAGACCTACGGTATCCAGAACCGTATCTGGGCTCTTCTGCTCGGAGGTGTCATCCCCGATGAACTCAAGGGAACTGAGGATGCTACCTACTACAACCATTACTCTGAGCTCGCCACCGTCGAGGCTAACTGGGATCTGCCCCATCTTGGACGTGGTGACAAGGACGCCAACGTTTTCTCGCTCGTTGCCAACGACACCGGTATCGCGATCGAGTCCATCGACTGGTCCAACATCTACAACAACCTGTCTGCTCCCGGATACTACAACGACTACACCATCCCCATCCCTCCCCCTGATGTCGAGGCTGTCAACCGTAACGGCCAGTCCGTTCTCGACTCAGTTTCCTCTGTCTGGGCTTCCGCTTGGTCCGTCTACAAGGCCGAGACCCTGACCTACTCCTCCGAGACCGACAACTTCGCCTCCTCTGGAATCGCCCCGTCCACCTCCGCTGACTCCGCCTCGGCCTCCACCACCGACGCCTCCTCGGCTGCCGTCACCACCTCCGCCGCGGCTTCCACCACCGCCGCCGCCACCTCCACCGCCGCTGCCACCTCTGCCGCCGAGTCGTCTGCCGAGTCCACCTCCGCGGCCGCCTCGTCCGCTGCTGCTTCCTCGTCTTCCGGCGCGGTTGCCCAGCTTGCCCCGGCTACCGGCCTCATGGGTCTCATCCTTGCCGTTGCTGCTCTGTTGTAAGCGCGTGCGTGACGTTTGTTTTGTAGAATCTTGAGAAGAAAAAAAAGTTGGTTTATGTTGTAATGGTTTTGATGTATACGCCTGCGTATACTGGAACGTTTTAATGATACGAGAGTTCCCGTGCGCTTGTTAGAATTAGATTTTATTGCTTTCCAACTTCGATTTAGCATCTTCGTGCTTATGACAATTAGATTAGATATCCACTACATTAATAATCAAAACTTGCTATAGCTAAGTTTATCCAAAACATCAGTCAGGGTACCCGAATAATAAGCGAGCAACACAGATGGATTTACTAGATGCTGCGCTGGATTGGCTTCTATCGAAAATCTCAACAGCATAACAAGTGTAATACTCCTAATAGCCATCCCTGGAATTCATGTCACCGTCACCGTAGCTTTATTCCTTGCAGCACGCCGAAAGCAGCTGAATTAAAACCTCACTTGACAGAAAAATCTCACTCTTTAAATCACGCGGTACACGATCGATTATCAAACGCAGTGGAATGAGCAGTGATTGGTCGCCTTCTAACTTGTTTGTAGAAGACCAGTACTTCGTGCTCTGTTGGCACTGCGCGACGCCCCCGAATGGAGCGTTACGATCCCGTGGACGTGTCCATGTCTCGAGCGTGATAGTTGATTCGTTATTAGTTGGATCATCCTCATCACTTCTGATGTACGTATAGTGAACCAGCAGTACAAGTTTGATATCGCCATTTGAGCATTCTAGCCACCGTCGGGCTTCGGCTCTTAATCTCTGCAGAGGCGCACCGATACCAATTTCCACTATAAATCTGTTTGGCAAACCCGGAACTAAATCGCTCGTTGGCGCATAACACATAGTACATCCTTTTTTCCCAATTATCCGTGTCGGTAGCACGATAATTTTAAAAGGCAAATTTGCGATAAATGGATTCAGTCCCAATTTTCTGAATACAGAAGAAAAGTAGGCCGAAAACGCATAATGAATGGTGCAAGATCTGCCTAAATCAATCTTGACAATCATCTGCCGAGCGTCGTCGTCAACGTCGGGCAGCACAGTGGGCATCTCGTACCATAGATCAGTCTCCTTGAGAGCGTCGAGCATGGCACAGTCAAAATTGTCAACGGCGATATAATTAGATTGCATCATTGCCGAGCGATCCCGGCGGTACCTGTTTATGTGCTGTATAAGGTCTGCATCACTCGTGTAGTGATAAACCGTCGCCGGATCGATCTCGTAGAGTTCAAAAAGCGTGCCAGGGAGTGCCATTTTTGCAATCGATCTTCTGATAATCTGAATGGTATATAAATATTATGAGTCTGCTTTCAGCTTTCAGGTTAACTAATACATCGGATGTGATGTAAAATGGTTTAAGGATTTGCGGTTCATTATTGAGTTTGATCCTCGAAGCTTGTTTTTTTATGTAATTCTAGTCTCAAAAATGCAGCGCACGCTTAGATCAAAAAAATCGAATCTGATTATATTGCTTATCGACCTTCCTGCTTCCATCGATGTAAATTGTAATTACAGATTACTTAATGTTAATATTTAATAGTTTATTAATTGATAATTCCACGACCACCGGTCGAGCCGATAAACTGTGGAGTGTGGACATTGTCATTGCCCGATATTCGAGTTGAAACATGTACTTTTATTTCATGCACATGAAACCGTGCGACTCTTAATAGCCATCCATGGAATCCTCGTCGCCGTGATAGAACCTGTAATTGTATGGTCTTAAAGAGCAGCACGACCGAAGCAGATATTTTAAAGCCTCAGTTGACAGCAAGATCTCATCCTTCAAAACACGCGGCACACGATCAATTATCAAACGCAGCGGAAGAAGCAGCGACTGGTCGCCCTCTAACTCGTTCGAAAAACATGAGTACTTCGTGCTCTGTGCGCATTGCGCGACGCCCCCGGCGCTTGAGCTCCGTGGACATGTCCATGTCTCGAGAGTGACAAATGCGTCGTTCCCATGCCGAGAATCCTCATCACTAGCTATGGCGTAGGTATGGTGAATCAGCAGTACAAGTTTGATGTTGCCATTTGAGCATTCTAGCCACCGCCGGGCTTCGGCTCTTAATCTCTGCAGATGCGCACCAATACCAATCTCCACTATAAATCTGTTTGGCGAATCCGGAACTAAGCCGCTAGATGGCCTATAACAAATACTAGATTCCTTGTACCCCTTTATCCGTGTCGGTAGCGCGATAATCTCAGAACCCCATCTTTCACTTAATCGATGCAATCCCAATCTTTTGAGTATAGGAGAAAAGAACATCAAAAACTCATTTTCAATCATGCGAGATCTGCCTTCATCGATCTTGATAACCATCTGCCGAGCGTTGTAGTCAATGTCGGTCAGCACTGCGGGCAGATCGTACCACAGTTCAGTCTGCACGAGATCGTGGAACGTGGCGCTGTCAAAATTGTCAACAGCAAAATATTCACACTGCTGTATTGCCAATTTATCCGAGTGGTACCCGTGTATTTGGGTTGAGAGCCCTTCGGCAGTCGTGTAGTGATGAGCCGTGGCCGGATCGATCTCGTAGAGTTCAAAGAGCGTGCCGGGCAATGCCATTTTTGCGATCAATCCTATCTGAATGGACGATCAATCCTATCTGAATGGACAGAATGATTACCAATGGAGTATGCTTTCAGGTTGGAGTATGCTTTCAGGTTGGAGTATGCTTTCAAGTTGAGGTACCAAAAACCGGCGTGATAAAAAATGTTCTGCATATAAATAATTTTATCTCGTGAACTTTCCGATTTCACGTGGGGTTCAACATTGAGTTTGAACCTCGAAGTGTATAGTAATGAATCTGATTATATTTCTTATCGACCTTCCATCACCGGTCGAGCCGATAAATTGTGGATATTCGAGTTGTAAGTTGTAGTTTAATTTCATGCACATGACACAGCGCGACACACTCAAAAGCCATCCCTGGAATTTACGTCGTCGTCATCATCGTACTTCGGAGCGATATATGTCATCAATACTGATTACTGCACCTACAAAGCAGCTCTTTTAAAACCTCATTTGACAGGAGAATCTCATCTTTCAAAACATGCGGCACACGATCGATTATCAAACGCAACGGAAGATGCAGTGATTGGTCGCCCTCTAACTTGTTTGTAGAAGACCAGTACTTCGTGCTCTGTCCGCACTGCACGATGCCCTCAAATGAAGCGTCACAATCCCGTGGACGTGTCCATGTCTCGAGCGTGAAAGTTGATTCGTTCTTACTTGGATCATTCTCGTCACAAGTTCCGATGTACGTACAGTGAATCAGCAGTACAAGTTTGATATCGCCATTTGAGCATTCTAGCCACCGTCGGGCTTCGGCTCTTAATCTCTGCAGAGGCGCACCGATACCAATTTCCACTACAAATCTGTTTGGCGAACCTGGAACTAAATCGCTCGTTGGCGCATAACAAGCACTGCATTCTTTTTTCCCTTTTATCCGTGTCGGTAGCGCGATACTCTTAAAAGTCAGATCTGCGATAAATGGACTCAATCCCAGTCTTCCGAATACAGAAGAAAAGTAGTTCCAAAACGTATCATGAATAGTACTATATCTGCCTTCATCAATCTTGACAACCATCTGCCGAGCGTCGTCGTCAACGTCGGGCAGCAGGCTATGCATCTCGTCCCATAGATCAGTCTCCATGACAGCGTCGAGCATGGCAGAGTCAAAATTGTCAACGGCAATATAATTAGACTGCATCATTGCCGAGCGATCCCCGCAGTAACTGTTTATGTGGTTTGAGAGCTCTTCATCACTCGTGTAGTGATGAACCGTCGCCGGATCGATCTCGTAGAGTTCAAAAAGCGTGCCAGGCAATGCCATTTTTGTAATCTTATCTGAATGGTATATAAATGTTATGAGTCTGCTTTCAGCTTTCAGGCTAATACATCGTAACGTCGGATGTGATATAAGATGTTCTAAGGATTTGCATAGTTAAATGATTTGATCTCGTGAACTTTCCGATTTCACGTGGGGTTCAATATTAAGTTTGATCCTCAAAGTTGTTTTTATTTTTTATAAATTCCGGGCTGCTGTTTTTTAAAGACTGTTTTTGTAACAAAATACGTTCAAGAGCGCTTGTTAAATTCCAACTTCCACGTTCCATTTTCTGCCTTTCTATTTTCCAGTCTGTACAGACTGTATCTAGGGGGTGTATGCATAATGCATGCAAGTGATGTATCATGTAATATCATAATATGTGCCAGTATTACAAATACAGATGTTACCAGATCAAAAATAGAATGATTTTATTGCTTTCCAGCTAGCACTTTTCATGCACATGGCACAGTGTGTGCTAGCTAACTAGCCATCCTGGAATCCATGTCGGCGTCACCGTAGATTTATGACCTAGGCTTACAGCACTTCGAAAGCAGCTGGAGTAAAACCTCATTTGACAGAAAAATCTCGCTCTTTAAAACGTGCGGTACACGATCGATTATCAAACGCAGTGGAATGAGCAGTGATTGGTCGCCTTCTAGCTTGTTTGTAGAAGACCAGTACTTCGTGCTCTGTAGGCACTGCGCGACGCCCCCGAATGAAGCGTTACAATCCCGTGGACGTGTCCATGTCTCGAGTGTGATAGTTGATTTGTTCTTAGTTGGATCATTCTCATCACTTCTGATGTGCGTATAGTGAACCAGCAGTACAAGTTTGATATCGCCATTTGAGCATTCTAGCCACCGTCGGGCTTCGGCTCTTGATCTCTGCAAAGACGCACCGATACCAATTTCCACGTTAAATCTGTTTGGCGAACCCGGAACTAAATCGCTCGTTGGCGCAAAACAAACACTGGCATCTTTTCGCCCGCTTATCTGTTTCGGTAGCGTGATACTCTTAAGATCCAAATCTTCGATAAATCCGCTCAATCCCAATCTCCAGAATGCAGAAGCAAAGTAGTTCGCAAAAGTAAAATGAATAGCGCTAAATCTGCCGAAATCAATCTTGACAACCATCTGCCGAGCCTTGTCGTCAATGTCAGTCTGCATGGCGGGCAGTTCGTCCCATAGATCAGTGTCCATGAAAGCTTCGAGCATGGCACAGTCAAAGTTGTCAACGGCGGTATAATTAAATTGCTCCAATGCCGAGCGATCCTCGTAGCAACTGTTTATGTGCTTTAATAGCTCTTCATCACTCGTGTAGTGATGCACCGTCGCCGGATCGATCTCGTAGAGTTCAAAGAGCGTGCCGGGCAACGCCATTTTTGCGATCAATCCTATTCTGAATGGTTACTAATGGATATTATGAGTGAGCTTTCAAGTTGATGCATTAAAGACCGCGGTGAGATATAAAATGCTTCAAGGATCTGCATATAAATAATTGATCTGGTGAACTCTCCGATTTCACGTGGAGTTCAACATTGAGTTTGATCCTCGAAGTGTAATATAGTAATAAATCTGATTATATTTCTTACCGACCTTCCATGGATATAATTCCACCGGTCGAGCAGCTATATTGTGGATATATCCGAGGTGTAACTTCACTAATTTTGTAATTTTATTTCATGCACATGTGACATGCCACAGTGTGATACACTTAATAATAATAGCGATCTATTTGAGGCTTACTGCACCTACAAAGCAGATCTTTCAAATACTCATTTGACAGGAGAATCTCATCTTTCAAAGCATGCGGTACACGATCGATTATCAAACGCAACGGAAGATGCAGTGATTGGTCGCCCTCTAACTTCTTTGACGAGGATGAGTACTTCGTGGTCTGTTGGCACCGCGCGACGCCTGCAGACGAGGGGCTTGAGTCTCGCGGACATGTCCAAGTCTCGACAGTTATATCACAGTCATGCGGATTATGACCATTATCATCACCATATCTGACGAACCTATAGTGAAACAGCAGTACAAGTTTTATGCTGCCATTTGAGCATTCTAGCCACCGCCGGGCTTCGGCTCTTGATCGCTGCAGATGCGCACCAAAACCAACTTCCACTATAAATCTGCGCGGCGACCCTGTAACTAAATCGCTCGATGGCGCATAACAAACGCTGGCTTTCTTTTGTCCCTTTATTTGTGTCGGTAGCACGATAATCTCAGAACGCATTGCGATAAATGGATGCAATCCCAATCTTCTAAGTACAGAATAAAAAGATCCCACAAATGATCTATTGATGTAGTCAGATCTTCCTGAATCAATCTTGACAACCATCTGTCGAGCATCGTCGTCAATGTCTGTCGGCACGACGCGCAGTGCGTTCCATGGAGCATTTTGAGCGAGAGCGGCAAACATGGAACAGTCAAAATTGTGGACGGCGACATAATTACAATGCTCCAGCTCCATTAACGATGAATCCTTAAGGTACCTCTTTATATGGTTCGAAAGCTCTTCGTCAGTCGTGTAGTGGTGGACCGTCTCCGGATCGATTTCGTAGAGCTCAAAGAGCGTACCGGGCAGCGCCATTTTTGCAATCAAAATCTTATCTGAAAGGTTAGAAATGTCAAATGGTATATTAGATAAATCTGCTTTCAAGATAATGCACCAAGGTGTGATATAAAATGTTTTAAGGATCTGCATTTATACAAGTTGACCTCGTGAACTTTTCACGTGGGGTTCAATATTGAGTTTGATTCTCGAAGCGGAAGTGCAATACATAGTGATATCTGCTTGTATTCTTATCGAATTCGGCCATGACGCCATGTTCCCGTCTATCGGTCGAGAATTGGGGATATTCGAATTGACTTATCTACAAAATGTATTTGAAATAATTTTAAGGTTCTGGGCCTTTACTATGGGGCTTTAAGGTTTAATCCAATTAAATCACGTTCTGAGCCCACCCGGCCTGATCAGCTCATGAAATTATCTTGCAAGCCTCGGAAAAAATCCGCCGATTCGATAAATGTACTTTTTTACTCTCTAACTTGCGTTGTGCTTTGAATCGTGTTTTTTCTGGGATTTTTTCCTTTTTGGGATTTAAGGTTGTACGTTAAGGTTAAGGAATACTCAGCTGAATGCTGCTGAACGGACCCTGAGGATGCCATGAAGATGCTGCCTCAACTGTTTGTTGGCCAGGCTGTACGTCTTCAAAGCTAACCCGCAGCAGGCACATGTGCTGCTAACACTATGGAAGAGGTGCAGGATTGGACTTTACATAACATTAGTCAAACGGGAACACGCATTCTGTCGGAGATTTAAAGCCTGCACTGATCGCGAGTTGAAACGTCGATGTGGGATTTAAGGGTGGATTGTAGCAGGTTGCCGAGCATATCCGGAGAAGGGACCACGGAGAGGCGACTGTACTTTACTGTCTTTACCATTCTGTTTGAAAGGGAAAGGGGGCCTGGAATAGGAGACCGGGGACCTGTCTGAAAGAAGGCTTCGGGTTTGGCGATCTGGGAGGCCCGGCGAGGTGACTGCATTTACTGGCCACTGTCGGGGAGAGCTACTTGGACTACTTGGACAACAATTGTTTTGCTGCAAGGGTCGGCATGGTCGGCATGGAAGTTGGAACATGCGTGGACATGCACGTCGGGCACTGAACTTCGCAACGTTATTGAGGGATCGAAGGGACGTTGCTGAGCAGTCCATATACTAACGGGTTAGAAAAGGGGCCAGAGAAAGGTGATCTAGGAGAGCCGGCGACGTGACAGGAAGTGCTAATGGACTTGGATACTGCCAGATATACTACGTTGCATTCTGTCGGATATAGACTGCACTGATCGCGAGTTCAAACGTCGATGTGGGATGGGAGAGCCGGCGACGTGACTGTACTTTGCTGTTTTTACCATTTTGTTTGAAAAGGGAAAGTGGGCCTGGAAGAGGGGACCGGGAACCTAGATCTGGCAATTTGGAAGAATGCTTTGGGTTTGGCGACATGACCTTGCAACGGGTATGTCTGGACATCCAGTTTAATAGGTTTAAATGTAATCTAAATCTTTTCTGAATTTGGGTCTTACTTCTCTGGACAGAAGAACACGAGGAAGTGCAGGCCTGGCTCCGTGAAGTCCATATACTAACGGGTTACAGGAAC